>CAEFZP010004250.1:0-12505 GCA_903064625.1 Mallotus villosus | reverse complement strand
CTCTCTCACCTCTAATCTTCAATCAGACGTCTCCGTGCTGTGAAGACATCAAAAAGATGTTCCCAAATCTCTCTATCACCTTTATACTGTGTGTATTTAAACGCTTATTACAAGCACCTTGATCTAAAGCTTAAACAGAACCTTCTTAGATTCTTGCCAAAGCTCTAACGAGGTTCTGTTTGACCAGTAAGACTCTAAATGGTTCTGTTTGACCAGTACGACTCTAAATGGTTCTGTTTGACCAGTACGACTCTAAATGGTTCTGTTTGACCCAGTAAGACTCTAAATGGTTCTGTTTGACCAGTACGACTCTAAATGGTTCTGTTTGACCAGTGAGGGGTCTGTCTAGTCTTCTGAGGGGCCCCTTCTGAAAGCAACAGTTCCACACTTCTGGTTTGTAGAAGAATGTAGGTCGAACCCAAATCTGAAGCCGCTCAAATGGGACGAACGTAAGCTCTTATCAGAACCCAAGTACTGTTCCCCTAAAAATAGGTGCAACATTTCTTCCCACTTTCTCGTCTACAGAAGGTTATCAGCCACAACCACATCGAGTTGATTGTTTCAACTGAATGTAGGTTATTACTCGTAGCTTTCTCTACAACTGGGTAGGAGGGGGGAGCAGGGAAACAGGAAGGTGTGTTTGATTGGCTCAGCGGGGGAGTAGAGGGGTATGTAAGGAGAGGTTATGCTGGGACGAAGGAGTGTGTGTTGCAGTAGGGGATCTCATCCCTCAGCGCTATCTGTTCTATCTCTGCTTCACGCACACAGCAGGAGGGGAGGATGTGGCGCCCGTGTCTTACATCTCATCTCACCTGAACAATAAGATCTGCAGACGACAAGAAGGAAGAGGAGATTGTCTGGAGCCCAAAGGGATGCAAGGTGTCCCTTCTCCTGGTCATGAAAACCCATCACCTCCCTTCTTCCCGGTATGGCTTCCTGTTCTCCTCCTCTCTCACGTCCTCTCCTGTGCTCTGGTCTCTCTCACGTTCTCTCCAGTGCTCTGGTCTCTCTCCATCATGCTCTCACTCTTGTGTTCCTTGTTCTTGTCTCGTGTTAACTGTGATTCTAGGACAGTTAGGGATAGGGCTAGGGTAAAAGAAGGATTTGCGTTGAGTTAAGGTCAGGTCATGAAACAATGAGCTGGACCCTAAAAGTTAGTGGAAAGGATTAGGATTGGGTGACCACGGAAGGACGCCCCCTCTCTCAATCTTTCCTGTTCTGTTCCTCTGTCACTGCCTCTGAGAGAGGCGAGGAGGACGATGTGAGGACGTTGTGGGAGACAGGGGGGCGGGGAGCGCTTGCCGTGGGTCCCAGAGACACACCTCGGAGGGGCTTTGAAATCTAATTTAAAAATCTAATTTATTGTTTCTAGTTTTAAGAGCATCTGAAATAACTCCATCTGAAGGACGTCTCCTCTGGACTGTGCCAGAGGACAGCAGAACGGAGCTCTCTGAACTGAGGTGTCGTTAGGGGTCAAGGGTCGATCATCGGCTGATTAGGGGAGAGGGAGCCGGGACCAGACACACACACACCCCATCTGTAAAAATGGATTAGCCTCAGAGTCATGGTTTGAATGTTCATTGACGGTGTCGAGGTGTGTGGGTTTTCACGTGTTGGTCCGTGTGTGTGTGTGTGTGTGTGCACATGCATACGTGTGTGTATGGGAATGCATATGTGGGTACAGTACTTTCATGTATCTGGACATTTGAGTGTGTTTGGAGCATAAGAGTGTGTGAGTGTGTGTGTTGGCCGTGAGTGTGTGTGGTCTTGGCTGGTCATGAGTGTGTGTGAGTGTGTGTTAGCTGGTCATGAGTGTGTGTGAGTGTGTGTTAGCTGGTCATGACTGTGTGTGTGTGTGTGTTAGCTGGTCATGAGTGTGTGTTAGCTGGTCATGAGTGTGTGAGTGTGTGTGAGTGTGTGTTAGCTAGTCATGAGTGTGTGTGAGTGTGTGTTAGCTGGTCACGAGTGTGTGTGAGCACCATTCCTCCCATGCATACTAAGGACCACCACGTCCGCCAGAACAAGGATGGAACAGAACCATCGACCTTTGACCTCATTACCCTCGGCGTCCTCCGTGGTGGTTTGGCGTTGAGCGTCGCCCGACCTCCGTCAGTCACGCCTCTGTGTCTCGACGCAGAGGTCACACCCTCTCGACGCAGGGAGGGGAGGAGATCTCATTAAGACTGACTGCCTCTGGGATAGCAAAGCTATTTGGCTTGCCCTCTGTTCCCAAGAACCAATTAAAACATTAGCCCAAACCGTAGCAGTGCTCACAGATGTTGATACATGAGGGTGACTGATGGGTGTGTGTGTGTGTGCGTGTGTGTGTGTGTGTGTGTGTGTGTGTGTGTGTGTGTATGGAACATTGGTTAGTTCATTTAGAACATTTGGAAGAGACACCCAGGGCTACAATATCAATGTGAGAGGCTATCAATTACCGGCCCAAATTCGGCTGGAACTGACATCAAGAGCCAAGAGTGTGTGGATGTGTGTGACATTTTCAACAAGCTATAAGATTATATATTGTGTAAAAAACGAAAAGAACAAAAAAAGGAGCACATTTGCGTTAACACGTACATGCCTCATACACGCATAACCTTTAATTAATTTCAGTTGGGTTTGAACACTGTAGACAGAACTACCTTCGATGTCATTTCCCTTAGTGCTCTAGTCTCCAACCAGAAGCTCATATTGTGATTGGATTCCAGACTATTAGACATTGCTTAAAGGCCAGCTGAGAGCCCCTCCAGCACTGCTCTCCCTCCGCTAACGAGACGCAATCTGTTCATAACCCAGGATCCTTTTGAGTGTTGGAGCAGCAGTCCGGGCTGTCACGGCCCAGCGTGGCGTTATCCTCCCCCACCCCGATTTCCAGCAATTTCGACCGTTACGCACGGCAACGCACATGTTCAGACGGGTCTAATTGGGTTGAAATCAACGTGGAATCTGGAGAAGAAGAAAAAAAACGTGAAGATGCAAATAGGATCTCTGTGTGGTGTGCAGGAGGTCAGCGGACTGTGTTTCTCTGCAGTGTTTCTCTCTCTCTTAGTTAGAATATCAATCACATCTCGTTGAAGTTTGGAGGCCGGGGCACACGGGGGTCAAATAGTCGATCTAATTCAAGTCCTTAAGATGATACGCTGATTCATAGCGAAGTTACCAATCGCGATCTGCGGCTTCGTTTTGGGGGGGGTTTTTAAAATAAACGAATTATGGAAAGTTCGTTTTTTTGAGAGCAAAGATAATTATCTGTCCCTCAGTGAATCAGATAAACCAAATAGAACATTGAATGTTCAGAATGGACGGTCCTGTCCACCGTGTTTACCAACACACACCGCACACAGCAGCACACGCGCCGGGCCACGACAGACGACAGCTCAACATCACTTCTGGTGGACGTCAGTCGGCTGTCCCCGCGGACGAGGAGGAAAGAGCGGGGTAAGGATATTCATCCATCATCCTCTTCAGCCTCCTGCTCTTCAGGATGTGACATCAGAGAGGGGATGAAGCGCGGGAGGAGGAGGGCGGGGAGATGACAGGGCCCAGAGTGATGTCACGGGGGTCCGAGGGGTTGACAGGGGGGGAAGTGACAGATCACGACCTCTCGTGACCTTTGACCTTCTGGGTGCGGGTCTGGCCACTTCCATGTGACCTCTCACCTCAGAGAAGAGAGCAGGACGGATGGAAGGAAGGAGGTGGACACGAGGGAGGAGAGGGAGAGGAGATTGGATGAGATAGGACAGATGGAAGGATGTGTTTTTAGAGGGTCTGGGAGAAAGCAGCCAGAGGGAATCCCCTTCCCTGGTGTCACCATGGAGATCCCATTCTGGGAGGGTCATGACCCCTGCAGCATTCCAGGACTGCATTTTCATTGGTTGGCTTGACCAGGAAGCTGTGTGGACATGCTGGTGGAGCGAATTGTGAATTTCACATGTGATTCGTTCAAGATCATTTGTTCTGTTGAATGATTTGGTTCTGTCCTATCGGAAGTGTGCAGAGCGCTCTTTAATGGATCATTAAGCAGGAGAACTGTAAATGGAGTCATGGTGGAATATGGCCTTAACATTGATATATTCTTTCCTTCTATTATTTTTTGTAATTATTCCAGACAAACTCTCGCTGGACGATGGAGTAATAATTTCAATATCAGACGTGCAAACATTGTTATCTTACAGTAATGCACCATACTGGGCACAAGTACATTTGGAAAAAAACATTTTTTTAGACTTTTTTCAGAAGTGATGATTACTGTAATAATGTAAATAGTGTTCCGGTTGGTGAGAATTCCTTGTAAATGTCACATGGTGTTATTGCATGTGTTCTGCATTGTGGTTGTTTAATGGTAAACCAGCATGACTTGTTCCCAAAGACATCTAATACATTTACAAGTATTGATTTTCTATGTACTGTATTTCATTGAGGATATTTTGCAATCTTTTTCTGTGGATACACACTCACACACATAGATCCATGCATACTGTACACACATATGCAAGCACACACACGCACGCACACAATGCAGACAACACAGAAATCCCCACATGGCATTTGTATGACCCAAATCCTACGCCCTAACACGAAGAAAAAACAGAGAAGAAGAAGAAGAGAAGCGAGGAGGAAAAGAAGAAACAAACGACGAAGCAAGCAAAGACAAAGAGAAAAGAACAAACGAACGCGCAGACAAAGCGACAAAACGCACCGACATCTACTCTCCCATTCCCTACATCCCCCTGTCCCTACTCATCCTCCCCTCCTCTCCTCATCCTCCCCTCCTCTCCTCTCCATGTCTCTGTTCTCTCAGTCTGTCTTGTTGGTAAGAACTGAGAACCTCAGACTTCTCGCTTCCTCACATTGATATTTCCGTTTCTCTGTACTGCTCTCTCTACTCTCGCTCTCTCTCTCTCTATCTCTCTCTCTCTCTCTCTCTATCTCTCTATCTCTCTCTCTCTCTCTCTCTCTCTCTCTCTCTCTCTCTCTCTCTCTCTCTATTCACTCCTCTGTGTATGAGGTCCTCACTTTCTCACACACACACACTCAGACACACACACAGACAATCAGACACATGCACACACACTCAGACACATGCACACTCTCACACACACTCACACACACGCTCTCTCTCACTCACACACACACACACTCAGACACATGCACACACTCTCACACACTCTCACACATACTCACACACACACACACAATCTCTCTCTCTCTCACACACACACCACACACACACACACACACACACAGTGTCCCAGGTGCTGAACTGAGACCATGAAACACTTTGTGACATCATCCTCCATCTACTGTATGAAGAAAAACAATCTCTTTACACAACTGAGATCCTGCTGCCGTCTCTACCTGAGGTACAGACTGTGAGGGCCGGGGTGAGTTAGGGACGAGAGACACTATCCTAGATTTACAGAAGTAATTTATAGGTCTAAGCAGAAGAAGGACTTCCATAACTATCTATCCAGAGCATTGTCAGATCAGCCAAACATCAGAAGGAAATCCTTCAGCCTGCCTACTTCACCACAGCCTCTCCAGTGACGTTCTGAAGGGGTTCCTTGGAGGGAAAGCCATCACATCAACACAAAACGGTTTAAAAACACTTCATAGTTAATGAAAGAAACTTGAACTGGGGTCTATTTGGAGCCTTCTCTTGTGAAGACTCTTCCTCGAGACAAATAAAGGTTTCAAAGATGTTTCTCAGGAGTTTCATCTCAGGGACAACTGAAGAACGGGAGCAGTTTGTTTGTAGAACGTTCTGGAAGCTTGAACTACCGTGCAGGATCCCTGGTACTACACTGCGGTTAAAGAAGCTACAGGCTCAGAAGACAAGCTACAGGCTCAGAAGACAAGCCATCACTACGGGGGACTGAAAACAAAATGGCTGCCCTCGGGCTGTACAGGGAAGATTCCACAGGAGCGCTAATGAGGACACAGTGTGGAGACGTGAAAGAAACGCCCGTGTGAGGTTGTCAGGCTGGGTCCTGAAGGCTCTTAGTTGGCCTCTGTCTCTCCCTCATCTACCCCCCCCCCTCTCCTCCTCCCCCCACTCTCCTAATGGATCCCTCCCCCTCCTCCACCCTCCTCCACCCTCGCCCCCCTCCCCCCCCCCGCCTCCTCAATGATCTGTTTCACCTCTCTGATATACTGCAAATACAAACACACACGCCGACAGACTGAAAAAACACACACAGACGTGCGCTCACACAGAGACACACACACACACAGGCGGACACACACCGACACACACACACACAGAGAGACAGACAGACACACGCACACAGGCATACATCAGGGCACTAACAAGGAGACACACAAGCACACACACGGTGCTTCCTCCTTCCTGAGTCATCTTCTGTCTGAGCCTGAGGTAGGAGAGCAGGTGGTTCCAGGGATCGGGGTGGGAGCGGGGTGGGAGCGGGGTGGGAGCGGGGTGGGAGCGGGGTGGAGCCAGGTACAGGGGGCTAACGGCCAGATCAGACCCCCCGCTGCTGCTCATGCTGCTCCATAATAACCAGGGAGGCAGGGGTCTGTGTGTGTGTTTGTGTTTGAGAGAGAGAGGGAGAGAGAGAGGAGAGAGAGTGAGAGAGGGGGGGAGAGAGAGAGATAGAGGGAGGGAGAGGGAGAGAGAGGGGGGGGGAGAGGGAGAGAGAAAGAGAGGGAGAGAGGGGGAGAGGTGGGGGAGAGAGAGAGAGGGGTGGGATGAGGGAGAGAGAAAGAGAGGGAGAGAGGGGGAGAGAGAGACGAGAGTAGAGGCAGAGAGAGAAAGAGAGAGAGGAGAGAGACAGGGAGAGAGAAAGAGAGGAAGGGAGTGTTATTCCAGGCAGCACCCTGGTGGCAGGGAAGGAGAGAGATAGAGGAGATGGTTTTCAAAGACGTCCTCTC
The DNA here is from genome assembly GCA_903064625.1 of Mallotus villosus. Classification (NCBI taxonomy): domain Eukaryota; kingdom Metazoa; phylum Chordata; class Actinopteri; order Osmeriformes; family Salangidae; genus Mallotus; species Mallotus villosus. The sequence goes on along the minus strand of CAEFZP010004250.1, from coordinate 5,614 downwards.
AAACAGGAAGCATGCGTTAAAGAAGTCTATTTATGCATCGCCTCATTACTGTAACAGAAGCTGCAACAGGCCTCCCTCCCCTCTCAAGCCCGGTTCTTTGATTCATACGAAGCAGAGATCTCCAGTCAGACACGCTCAGAATGCATTCATGAGAACTTGACAGTTTTGGGTGCCAGAATATTTGCCCTTGCACTGCACGGCTGATTAGATACACAAACATGTTTGCGTATATATTAGTGATGAGTAGAATATGCAATGTAGTGGTGCGGTAATGTGCATTTCAGTGTGTTCACTGTGTGTCCTGGAGTCTTTGTGATATGTGTGTGTGCGTATGTGCACTGCATTTGCATTTGTGCGTGCGTGTGTGTCTGCGTTTGGTGTGTGTGTGCGTTTGTTTGATTATGTGCGTGTGTGTATGTTTGTGCGTTTAACTCTGTGTGTGTGTGTGTGGTGTACGTGTGTGTGTGTGTGCTCTCCTAATGACAGGATTAGCAGCCCCGCGGTCCCCCAGTAGGCTCCACCAGAGCAGAGAGCAGAGAGCTACACAAGCTAAAAGGTCAACATAAATCAACACAATGAATCACACAACCAAAACACGCCTCAGCTAACAATGGAAACCTAATCAGTCTGCTAGTCCCTGTGGAACAACCGCTTCTCACAGGGAGAGGAGACGAGAGGAGAGGAGAGGAAAGGAGAGAGGAGGAGAGGAGAGGAAGAGAGAAGAGAGAAGAGAAGAAAGGAGAGGAGAGGAAAGAAGAGAGGAGAGGAGGAGATGAGAACGGAGAAAAGAGAAGAATGGAGAGAAGAGAGGAAAGGAAATAAAAGGAAATGAAATTAAAGGAGAAGACAGGAGAGGAAAGGGGGGGGGGCAAAGGAAAGGAGAGATAATCCACTCCCCCACAGAGGAGTGAGCTTACTAATATCCCGGCTGTATTGGCAGTGATGAATGAGATTCCTGCCATATGGAGAGATGTGTTGAACGGAGGGTAAGAGAGAGAGGCGATGGAGAGAATAGGAGGAGGCAGTGGGATGATTAACAGAGAGGGTGAGTGAATAGATTGTTATTATTTCTAACGCCTATTGTTCCTCTTAGGCCTCCAAAGGGATTTTTGATGTGACTGTGTTGTTGTAACGGGCGAGTTTCCATCAGGAGATACAAAGAGAGAGGGGGGAGGGGTGGTGAGGGCCAGGAGATACCAGGCGTCCAGTAACACACAGTCTGTCGTGGAAACATGGAAAACAATATGCTTCAGAGTGAGGAGAATAGGGTGTCATTGTCTAAGAGAAGAGGGGAAAAGAGAAGAGAAGAGAGGAGAGAGGAGAGGAGAAGAGAAGAGAAGAGAAGAGAAGAGAAGAGAGGAGAGGAGAGAAGAGGGGAGGAGAGGAGAGGAGAGGAGCGAGGAGAGGAGAGGGGAGGAGAGGAGAGGCCTACAGGACCACCATAAGGTCGTCAGGGACCCAGAGCAAGACCGTACAGCAAAAGACGCTCACGTCAACAAGCAATTTACATACTGTACATGTCACTGACTCACGTTCTACATGACTGCACGCACTCTACACATATTTCTTCACAGCAGAACTGAGAGCTGTGCATGCTGGGAGAAGGTGTGACCAGACTGGCTTTCTAACATACTGTCCAAACATGCAGCCTGACGCTGAACTGAAGCATTGATGACCTCACTTCCTGTCCTGGCTGACCACCTGGTAAGTTAGAAAATCATGACACAAAACAGAACAGATCTTGCTACTCCTCCAAGGGAATGTCTACAACTGCGGGTTCCAGACAGCTTTGTCAAGTGAGATATGACTTTTGCGTTCGACACGGTCGGTTTAAATGTGTGTTTCCGAGGAAAGACACACACTGAGAAGGAAAACGTCAGAAGCCGTGTTGTCACTAAGCACGGGTAATGATTTCTGTTTTACTCGAACTGAAAGCATGAATGACCAAGTTGTTCTGTCGATATTCAGATGAGCTGATGAAAGACAGAATGAATCCATGCACCCGAAATACATGTGAACCTCTAACGCAGCCCAGAGGGGATATCTGCTTCAAAATAACCAACTCAATCTACTTCGAAATTAAATCCGAGGAGCTTAACAAGAAAAAATACACCCCGCCCTTAGGACAGACACTGGAGTGGGAGAGAGAGATATAAAGAGAGAGAGAGAGAGAGAGGAGAGAGAGAGAGAGAGACGAGACATAGAGAAAGAGAAAGAGAAGAGAAAGGAAACCGAAATAGAGAGGAGAGAGAAAGCCAGACAGAGAGACATTAGCAGAGAGAAAGAGGAGAGAGAGAAGAGAGAGAGAGAGAGAGAGCGAGAGAGAAACAGACAGAGAGAGAAACAGACAGAGAGAGAGACAGCGAGAGAGAGAGTGGAGGACTGTATGTAATTTGACGCAGCCAATTTGCTTCCTATTGTGAATTGTGACGGCCTCCTCAGCCGTCAAGTGGCTACACCTGGGGGCCGGTGGTTTCCTCCCCTTTAAAAGGATGTCAGGGGGAGAGAGTCGACCCTCCGTTTGTCCGCAGCCCACCCTTTTGTTAGTTGGGGCAACCTTTTGTTAGCACGGCGCCTCTTTTCTGTTAAGTTGATTTGGTAGTCTTTATTAAACGCCTACCGTGTTACTCCTCGTGCGTGTGTTTTCCCTTTGTCTGTCTCAACCCTCCGAGCCGGGTTCGTGACATGGGGGCTCGTCTTCAACATCTTCGCTGACTTCGGTTTCGGGTTTGTTGGTTTGCTTTAGCATGTGCGTGGAGTTTCGGGTTTTGGCTGTGTTTTTTTTTGTTGTTGTGTTTGTGCTGCGGAGTTTTTTTTGTGTTTGGGAAGTTGTGCTGCTGTGGTTGGACGTCGCTCCGTTGGGGTGAGTTGGTGTTCGGCAGGGAGAGGTGGTGCGATTTTCCCCTGGTAGGCGTAGCGGTGTGGTACTCTCGGGGCGCGCCGGGTTTGTTGTTTTGTTTGTTATTTTTGGGGTAACTGTGGTTAGAGCAGTGGTCTCGGGGGGCCACTCCGTGGTTTGGGGGGGGTCGTCAGCGTGCTGGTTGCCTTGTTCCACTCCAGCGGGCTACAGTGCGTAAATACCCGCCACAACGCCCCTGAAGACTAGGGTGAGTTAACGGTTGGGGTTCCTCTCCTGTTGGGCCGACACACCTCGTAGAGCGATTGTGACGTGAGCGCTATGACGGCAGTGGAGGACTTTATTGGGGCTCCGTCGGAAGAGCTGTTGGCAGGGTTGACGAAGGATCAGCTGTTGAGGCTCGCTGACCACTATAACGTCGAGGTCAGTGACAAGCGGTTGAAGGATTCGGTGCGGTCGATCTTGTCAGCGGCCTTGGGGGGATGCGGGATATTGCCTCGTCTGCTCGGGGAGCGGGGCTGTGGCTGCGGGTGGGTCGACTGTGCTGGGGGCCGTTGACGTTCGACCAGCAGAAAGAGCTGCTACAGCTACAGCTCGAGCTGGCCAGGGAGCGTAGGCTCTCGGTTAGGGGTTGGGGAGGTGATGGTGCCTCGGAGGTATTGCGATGTGGGCGGGTCGTTTGTGGGCCGTGACGGGTTCGACATCGTGGGTAACTTACGGCTGCTCCCCAAGTTTAGTGAAAGGGATCCGGAGACTTTTTCTCGTTGTTTGAGCGTGTGGCGGAGGCTAGGGACTGGGCCTGACTCGGAGCGCACGCTCATGCTCAGTGCGTCTTTACCGGGAAGGCCCAGGAGGCGTATTCAGCCCTGAGCAGGGCACAGAGTGGGGACTATATCGGGTGGTAAAGTCTGCTGTGCTTAGGGCGATATGAGTGTTGTTCTGAGGCCTATAGGCAGCGCTTCCGGACGTGGAGGATGACTGAGGGGCAGACTCATGTGGAGTTGCCCGTGAATTGCAGCTCATTTCTTTCGATGGTGTGTGGGGCTCGGGGGTGGATACATTGAGGGCTTGGTATCTGCTGGTGTTGGAGCAGTTTCGAATCGGTTCCGGTCCGGATAGCGACATACGTTAGTGAGCACAAGGTGGGAACATTTGCTGAGGCTGCTGTGCTGGCAGACGACTACGTTTTGATCCATCGACGGAATTTTGTGGAGCCCGTGCACGTAGTGATGTGGGTCGTGGCGGGTGTTTTCGAGTCAGCTCGGGGTGTGGCAACACCGACCGGGGGGTTCGTCCAGTGGCTCGGACTGTCATTATTGTCAGGAACCGGGCATTGGAAAAATGAGTGCCCGGTTTTGAGGGGTAGGGGTAGAGTCCTAGTAACATTCGACCTGCTGCTCTGGCGCTCGGCCGCCCATTTTTGAGGATGTGGCCAAGACTGGTAGTTGTCCCTGGGGACTAATGCGTACAAGTGCCGTCTGGTGACTGTGTGTACGGGAGGCTTTATACCAGACGTTTGTGCCAGGAAGTTTTGTGGTGGTTCTAGGGGGCTTTTCATGGGGTTGGTTGCCTTAGGTCCGTTGGCTCTTGTTTGCCCGTAGGTATTCGTATGGTCGTTGGTTTGCCGTAGGTTCGTGGTCGTATGTTTGCCCGTACGTCCCTGGGTCGTTGAGTTTCCGTAAGGTTCGTTGGTCGTTGCTTGCCCGTAAGTCGGCTTGTCGTTGTCTGCTTCGTTCGTGGTGGCCCTGGGTGTTTGTTGGTCGTTGGTTGCCCTTGGGTGTGTGGGTCTTACTTGCCCTTTGGGTGCTTTTTGCCTGTTCCCCTTCTCCTTTTTTTTGTTGCTCTATTCTAGGCTCTGTGGCTGCTGATGCGGATGGAAATACCGGGTTGCGTCGCGGGGACCCCGCCTGTGTCCCCGTCTTCTGCGTGTGACGGCCCTCAGCGTCAGTGGCTACACACCTGGGGCCGGTGGTTCCTCCCCTTAAAAGGATGTCAGGGGAGAGAGTCGACCCCTCCGTTGTCCGTCGACCCACCTTTTGTGTTTAGTTTTGGTAGCAGCCTTTGTGTTGAGCACGGCGCCTCTGTTTCTGTTAAGTTGATTTGGTAGTCTTAGTAACCCCTACCGAATGTTACTCTACTCCTCGTAGGCGTGTGTTTTCCGCTTTGTCCTGTCTCACCCTCCGAGCCGGTCCGTGACCGAATGCACTTGTGATACAAGGCCCCACCACTGAGTATGGCATTAAATCAGTGCCTTGCTGTTATTGCTAGCTGAGTCTGTGCTGAACGCCCTCCGGAGTGTGTTTTATTTCTTAGTGTGCTTCGGCATGGATGGAGATTATGAATGATTAATATCCTGCCTCTGTCTGTGGACATGAGCCTGAGTGAATGGTGTCCTGGAGAGAGAAGGGGAAAACAGGGGAGAGAGAGGAGGAACAGGCAGAGAGAGAGGGAGGGAGACGGGGAGAGAGATATGGATTGTCTGAAAAACTGGTGGGGAGCGAGGTAACCAGGGGAGATGTAGCGTGGAGTGAACAGGGGAGAGAAGTTAACCTATTTTATATAGTATAGGTTGTAACTTGGGTTTTTAATATAAGGGAAACACACACTATGTGAGATGCTATATTTATTTATCTTGTTCATATATTTAACCAGTTTCATCTACTCTTTCCATTTTCTATTAGCCACAAGTTTAGTTATTTTAAACATTTTTATATCTCGTATTTATTTTAATACTTTTATATAACTATCTTTAACCCC
>CAEFZP010004249.1:0-22603 GCA_903064625.1 Mallotus villosus | reverse complement strand
TACTTTGCAGGAAACTTCAGCTTTCAGGACATAAGCGGATCTGTTTTATCAACTTGTACTCTTATAGTCAAATAATATATGTCTCAGACGTTTAACTAGTAGTTTTTAATAATAAAAGTTGCAAATATCTTGTTATGTTAACCAAATGTATATAACCTAGTGATTAAGGTTAAGATGTTTTACCTCCAGCAGTCTAGTTGCCTTACAGTAGTATATATCACCTAATTTGGTTATTTTAATGTTCATTTGCTTATCTATAATAAATGAAATGCTTGTCTCAAAATAAAATCTATTTACAAACTCTGGATAAGATTATGTCATTGTATGTTTTTAAATTCATTAAATGACTGAAAAGAAAACGTAGTTTCAATAACTTACTTCGAAAGCAATGTTACAATTTCTGCATCACACATTCTTACACACACTACACTCACACACACACACACACTCAAACACATCACTGTATGAGGCAAAACATGCAAATTATGGCTCAGCAAAACTGGTCTTAAAAGCCTTTCAACAGAACACCTTAAATAACTAGCCACCAGGCGCCAGGCAAAGTCACTTCCAAGGAAATACTGCTGTTGATCATTTCCATAGTGACAACAAGTTCACAACAACTCGGAGGTTCCCCCCCAATCTTTCCACCATGCGGGAGTTCAAAAGGGCTGAACCCCTCCCCTTGCTTACCTGGGCCCCCAATCAGGACACAGGGCGGAGTCCCCACTGCCCTTTCAATCAGACAGATTAACAGAACTATTTAAATAACTAGCCACCAGGCGCCAGACTAAATAATTTCCAAGGAAATACTGCTGTTGATCATTTCCATAATGACAACAAGTTGACAATGGCTGTTGTTGGTCTCTTCCCTCTTGTGTAACTTCCTGATATTATATGTAAAAGGATAAATTGTACAGTATTCTGGGAGACAGACAGAGAGAGAGAGAGAGAGAGAGAGAGAGAGAGGTCACCTACAGACTCAGTCAACATGGAGATGTCTGGAGATCATGTTACGTCAATACTAACTTTGAACCAGAGAACCAGGTCAACACTGGAGGGACGAGTGCTGAGGAAGAGAATATCTACGAACATGTCAATTGTGGCAATCCTGATTTCAGAGACACGGCTGCAGTGATCCCAAGTACTGGACAAGAAGCAGGTACAGTTAAACACACACACACACACCAGACAAGAAGCAGGTACAGTTAAACACACACACACACCAGACAAGCAGCAGGTACAGTTAAACACACACACACACACACCAGACAAGCAGCAGGTACAGTTAAACACACACACTAGACAAGAAGCAGGTACAGTTAAACACACACACACACCAGACAAGAAGCAAGTACAGTTACACACACACACTAGACAAGAAGCAGGTACAGTTAAACACACACACACCAGACAAGAAGCAAGTACAGTTAAACACACACACATACACACTAGACAAGGAGCAGGTACAGTTACACACACACACTAGACAAGAAGCAGGTACAGTTAAACACACACACACACCAGACAAGAAGCAAGTACAGTTACACACACACACTAGACAAGAAGCAGGTACAGTTAAACACACACATAATTTACTGTAAGTTTCAGAGGCCTCTGTGTTGATGTCTAGGTTGATCACCTATACAAGTGAATAAACAGGTGCCATGTGTAAACAACTCTATTATTGTAAAAGATTGATAATTAATTAACACATTAAAAAAAGGGTTTAAACACTATCATTTGAAAATACAATTTATCGTCACTAAATGTTAGGCAACGATATAACAGAAACTACACTCAAACATAAAACATTTGTGTTTCTATGTGTGTATGTCCTAATGTGCATATGTGTAAATGTACACTCACACAAACACACACGTCTTGACTGTGTGTGTCCACAGTTTCAGAGAAGAGAACCTATACTGTTGCTGCAGTGTGTCTGGGGCTGCTGTGTGTTCTCCTGCTGGCTGGGGGTCACAGCACTGGGAGTCATCTGTGAGTCTCTCTAACATCATGACACAATCTCTGTTATCAGATGTCATCTCTGGTGCAAAATATCTTTCATATGATTTTCATATTAAAAAATAATACCTTGGAGAAGTTTGTTTATGACTGTAATATGTTGTGTGTAAAGTAAAAATTTCTCTCTTGAACAGATGCCAAAGAAAGAATCATGGATACTGTGGAGAGAGACCAATAGAGAACACTAACACCAACTTGACCAGAGAGAAAGACCAGCTTACAGGCTAGTTACAATACAACACCAACCTGACACCCGTCAGCTCACACCAACCTGACCAGAGAGAGAGACCAGCTACAGGCTAGTTACACCAACTACCAGAGGAGAGAGACCAGATTCAGACCAGTAACACCGACCTGACCACAGAGAGAGACCAGCTACAGACCCAGTAACAACGACCTGACCACAGAGAGAGATGACCTTAAGAGGAGGCTTTGTGTGAGTGAAGGACTGTTTTAATATTTTGGTGTTAGTTGTATACTTTTGAAAATATGTCTATAAATATGGAGTTTGAACTGAGATATTTGTGTAAAGTCTTGAGGAAGTTTTGGCGTTCATATGTCATCTGTTCAGTGTTGCAGAGAGTAACAATGGATGGAGGAGGTTTGGCTGCAGCTGTTCTGTTACTAGGTCTGAATAAGCCAATAGGAACACATGTTCTCTGTTTTGTTTTCAGAGGTCACTCCTGTCCTGATGGCTGGCTGAAGTTTGGTTGTAGCTGTTACTACAACTCTACTGAGAGGAAGAACTGGGCTGACAGCAGACAGGACGGTATCGGGAGAGGTGCAGACCTGGTGATCATAAACAGCCCGAGGAACAGGTGAGAGATGGAGAGAGAGAGATGAGAGAGAGAGAGAGAGAGAGAGAGAGAGGGAGAGAGGGAGAGAGAGAGAGAGAGAGACAGAGAGACAGAGAGAGAGGGAGAGAGGGAGAGAGGGAGCGAGAGAGAGAGAGAGAGAGAGAGAGAGAGAGAGGAGAGAGATAGAGAGCACGAGAGCAGGGAAAGAGAGAAGAAAGTAGAAAGAAAGAACTGCAGGCATATAGGTCACATGGCTAAGAAAGATCCCATTCAACATCTAAACTCCACTCCTTTCCAGAGGACTTTCTCTCTCCCAGATCGACAGAGCGTGGATCGGTCTGACTGACACAGAGAGAGAAGGAACTTTATCTGGGTGGACGGAACACCACTGACACATCGTAAGAGAAAACTGTCTTCATATAAATAATACAAGCTCCTAAAAATGTGTCATGGTGGATCAAGATGTCTGAATACCAGTCTGTGTTGTTATCTGATATCTACAGGTTTTGGGACAGTGGGGAACCTAACGATAAAAAAGGTGATGAAGACTGTGTTGAGCTCTTCCGAATTAAAGTATGGAATGACAGTCCATGTAGTTCTCGTTGGCACTGGATCTGTGAGAAAGTGATCTAAGGTCAAACTGGCAACTTGAAAGATTTTAGAACCTACTTTTGCTTCTTACAAACTTCTTTAAAAAACTCCAGGTTATTTTATCTTGGTCTTAATATATAACTGCATGTTTATAAACTAGGAGGTTCAGCTGAGTTATTAGCACATTTAACTGCAGGTTCTAATATGGACGTTCTCTAGATGTCACTTGGATAAAAACTTCTGCTAATAATGCTTCACTATGTTATTATTCAAGAAAAAAGTCATGTTTGGTTGCTAAAACCCATATTGTATTGAATTAATTCATAAAATGTGTGTAAATGACTGTATTTTTATCATTCAAGTAATTACATGAACAATTAAACGCTTTCAAAGAGTATTTTACTTGGCCTGACTGACTTCCTAGTTACGGTTGCTATGCTGATGGTTAAGAGAAGACAGGATGAGCAAAGAACAGTAAAAGAAGAACAGATGCAGCAAGAAGAGAGGAGTCACATTGTGACATGTGTGGCTGACATGTATATATTCTACACAGAACCAGGAAGAACTGAGTTGGTAGGGATGGCTGTGTTCAGAGGTCAGGAGATGGATGTGGACGATTTAAACCTTTCTAAGGTGGATTATGTCTAATGCCAATGCATGTGTCGTCGGGGCGAATCATACAGCGATTCTACACCTATGAGGGGGGAGGAGCCATACACACTGAGAGAGGGAGCTGTTTAGTCTCTCTCTCTCCTCTCTCTATCTCTAAGCTCTGTCTCCCCCCCCCTCTCTCTCTGTCCCTCTGCTAACGTTCTGTAACGTTCCGAACTCCAAAACTGCAGAATTCCAAACCCCCGCAAGAGTCAAGGGTTAGAGATCGTGGGTCAGAAGAACAGACCGTCAGGTTTACTGCATGAACTAGCATGGCTGCTACAGGTGTGTAGAAGAGACTGGATCTGGTTTACTGCATGAACTAGCATGGCTACAGGTGTGTAGAAGAGACTGGATCTGGTTTACTGCACGAACTAGCATGGCTGCTACAGGTGTGTACAAGAGACTGGATCTGGTTTACTGCATGAACTAGCATGGCTGCTACAGGTATGTAGAAGAGACTAGATCTGGTTTACTGCATGAACTAGCATGGCTGCTACAGGTTGTAGAAGAGACTGGATCTGGTTTACAGTATGAACTAGCATGGCTGCTACAGGTGTATACAAGAGACTGGATCTGGTTTACTGCATGAACTAGCATGGCTGCTACAGGTGTGTAGAAGAGACTGGATCTGGTTTACTGCATGAACTAGCATGGCTGCTAAGGTGTGTAGAAGAGACTGGATCTGGTTTACTGCATGAACTAGCATAGATGATATGTTATATGTTTATCCCGCCTGCGTAGATATGGAAGGAACCGCGCGCATCTTGGAGATACAAGTGGGAACAAACAAACAGAGCAACGGGAAATTCTGCTTCGGTTCATCGGTTTGTCCACTAGATGGCGACGTACTCCACCACTTCCACTTTCTTCTGGGGTGTCAGATGAGTCATCCTGCGCCGTGGAAGAAGAAGAACCGTTGGGTACTTTGGGTTAAACCACATTCTCTGGTTATATGATTAAAGGAAGTGTAAATCATTATAAATCAACACACACACACACTTATGGTCCACACACTCAGGGCATTGTCACAACAACGTGTTCACTGACGTCCTAACAGCTCATATAGAACACAGTTACAAGCTGTTAAACTCTTCCTGTTTCCAGCCCTGCACCTCATGGTTTTTGAGGACGTAGGCCCGCGCTGGCCGAAAGGCTGGTCTGAGGTCAGTTTCAGCTGGTCTTGGACGGTCCGTCCATGGGGGATGTTTAGGATAAACTGACCTAGGATCTGTTGATGCTCATGTGATACTTGTTCTTCATGCAAACGTGAAAGTTTGGCTGAAGTTGTAGTTATCTCGGCTTTGATCACTGTTACGACACTCTAAATAACCCTGTGTGTAAGTGTGTGTGTCCTCCCCCTCCCCAAGCCCCTCCCCCTCTCACGTGTATGTGGAGCAGGCTGATGGGAAGACATGGATCCTCCTGGGACAAAGTCCAGCAGTGGCCGCTCCACTCTCTCTCCTCTTCCCTCTCCTCTTCTCCTCCTCCCACTCCTCTCCTTCCCCCTCTCTTCCTCTTCCATCTCCTCTTCTCTCTCCTCTCTCCTGCATATTCCCCCTCTCCTCTTCTCTCTCCTCGTCTCTCCTCTTCATCTCCTCCTCTCTCCTCTCCTCTTCCCTCTCCTCTCTCCTGCATATTCCCCCTCTCCTCTTCTCTCTCCTCTTCTCTCCTCTTCCCCCTCTCCTCCTCTCTCCTCTCCTCTTCTCTCCTCTTCCCCTCTCCTCCTCTCTCCTCCTCTCTCCTCTTCCTCCTCTCTCCTTCCTCCTCTCTTCCATCTCTCCACTCCTCTCTTGATGTTCTATACTTCAAGGTCAAGCAGTATAGACTTGTGACCAGCTCTTATACGTGCGTGCATGTGAGTGTGAGTGTGTGTGTGTGTTTGGAAGACGAAGCCTGTCTCCTCTAGAGCACATAAGGACTCCTGCCAACTGTTTGCAACATTGATCTTCCTCCTCGTCCAGGACAGTCCTGGTTCACCCTGCAGACAGAGTCCCCAGACGGAGTCCCCAGCCTTCAAACACTCAGCTGTTCTCACCTGGTGACGTTAATATCTCTCTCTTGTGTTTGTCTCTCTATCTCTGTCGTTGTCTTTGTCTCTCTCTCTGTATTTCTCTTATCTCTCTATCCTCTATCTCTATCTCTCTCTATCTGTCTTTGTCTTTGTCTATCTCTTGTCTTTGTATCTCTCTATCTGTCTTTCTCTCTCTCTCTCTCTCTCTCTCTGTCTTTGTCTCTCTCTCTTCTCTCTGCTCTCTTTCTCTCGTCTTTGTCTCTAATCTTCTCTCTGTCTTTTTCTCTCTCTTTGTTTTTGTCTCCCTCCCTCTCTCTCTCTCTCTCGGTCTTTGTCTCCCTCCCTTCTCTCTCTCTCTCTCTCGTCTGCTGTCTTTGTCTCTCCCTCCCTCTCTCTCTCAGCAGGCAGACAGACAGACACAGACACTTGCACACAGAGGGAGGAGGGGGAGAGTGAGATAGATAGAGAGAAATAACAGTTGCAGTTAAAGAGAGTGGGACTGGACCAGAGAAAGAAACAGTTGGGATAGAGAGAAAGAAAGAGAGGTCAGTGTTTGCAGCAGCTGTTTGTGAATAGATCATTATGTGGCAGAGGACACTACAGATGGTCTGTCAGCAAACACAGGTTACTAACACACGTGTGTGGTGTGTGTGTGTGGTGTGTGTGTGTGTGTGTGTGTGTGTGTGTGTGGTGTGTGTGTGTGTGGTGTGTGTGTGTGTGTGTGTGTGTGTGTGTGTGGGTGTGTGAGATCTATCCTGGAACGTTAAGAGAGAGAAATAGAGAAAGAAAGAGGGAGGGTAAATGGTAAAGGCAGGTAAATGGCAACAGACGCAATAGCTGTCTTTGTTTGGATGTTAGGAGCTGTAAACAGTATTGTACACTCTCTACAATGTCCCTGAGTATCCATTCTCTCATGTCTCATCTCTGCAGTCGACCGCCACAAAAGAACTGTAGGTTACTAGTATTTGTTAAAATATTACATAAGACAGGATTCACAAAAAAACTATATAAATATTTATCATTCAGGACAACCCTATTCTGATAACAAAACATGTTATCAAAATGTTTTTCCACTTGTTTTTAACCAGGTTGAAATAGTAGCCTAGTATGTATGATTGTCCAGGAAATTACATTTTAAATCATTGTTGTGTTGTCAAGTTTATCTTTGGCTAATGTAACATGTGCGGTGGTGTTGAACAGTCAGGCTGGTCACTCACACACACACACACACACACTACAGACATGAAGGCACACACACACACACACACACACACGCACACACACACACACACACACACACACACACACACACACACACACACACACACACACACACACACACACACACAAAGCAGTCAGTGAGTCACAGGTGTACGTCAGTGAGCACGCACACACACACAGAGCATGTGATGATGACCACTTCCCAGAACCACTTCGGTGGTCTTCTCTCCTTAGTCAACTTCCTCCTAAAAAAATGATTGCTTGGCTTGCAAATGACACAGACACACGCACATTTATATATTAGTTTTTCAGTATTTACTATAGTATCGCAATAGGCAGGAACACATTTACTGCGGTCAGTGATTGTCAAGTTGATATTTAGTTTGACTCGTTTTCTTGTCGCAATAAGCCTTTTCCCGCCAGTTGACCCACTGGCTCGCCCTCTGCCTCCTCGCGCTGGCCTATACCTTCACCTAACAGACTTTCGAGTCAAAAAGGGTCAATAACTGTCGGCTTTCATTCGCATTTGTGTTCATAAGTCGTCAAAATACCGTACGAAACCGGTAGCTAACTGTAGTGCTAACTTCATCACCAGTACCAAACATCTTTCCTGTGTCGGTAAGAACAAGGCGGCTGTATTCTGATACGGAATTATGTGACGATAAAGCGATAAAAGCAGGCACTGCAGTATCATGCTATGCTAATTAGTAATGGCCTCATGCTGTGTGCTAGGCCTAGGCCTACTGTAGGCCTACTTGGCACTAGTGAGCATATGCCTGTTATAATTACAAGAATCCAGACCTACTAGGGGGAGAAGAGTCACGTTTCTCATTTGATTGGCGAGTCATCATGTCCCAAATAATTCGAGTAGCGGAATATAGGCTATCATTATTTGCAGTTGCCCCACATGACAGACACAGCCTAATTGTAGCCTATAGCCTATGTAACACCTGCAAATGTAGGTTGAATGTTAGTAAACACGGTGGCAAATAGGCCTTCGTCTTTATTGATTTATCCGTGAATTGAATTGTCTTATCAAATCGATTCGTTTTAACAGCGGCGAGGTTTGTTTTATGACACCTAGGCTATAAATATATAGCGACATCTTCATCAGATTAGATAAGAACAGTTAAGTGGATTCGTATATCTCTTTCGCTATCCGTTGCCGTTGGTTTAACCGCAGTCAAGTCGGTATTTGTTTAACAGCTTCACATCCTCGCATTCCGCTTTCCACTGACTGTACGATGACATCATTCCCCTTTCACCCAGTTTCTACCGGCAGCAGCGCGAGGTTACTATCGGTCAACACATCTTTTCATTCTGTGCAGAGCAGAGAGCGCATGGTGACGGGCCGATTTCACGTTTATACCGAATGGATTAAATACATAACGACAAACGGTTGTTTTGTCCCTAAATCAGGGTTTTAGAACAATTGGCTTCATTCAATCTTTCTTCCGCCATACGCTACGAAGTGGCAGAGAGAATCAGATTTCTTAGCAAGAATGGCCTCTTTTATAGGTTGTGTGCAATTAGGCTGTTTCATTATTGCACTGTGGCACATATCTGCCATAGTTTTGCTTCACTGTTCTATAAATAGTGATTATCATAACCCTCCTCTCCTCGCCGCTCTCTGAGGTTACTAGCGGACAAGTCTCTCCTCTCCTCCTCCGCTCACTTCAGTTCAGAGCCCGCATCAGAGGCACGCGCTCCTTATGTTGACGAACACCATGTTTACGTTTATCGTCTCGTAGCAGAATGTTCAGAGAACAGGGAAAAAAAACTCCACACAGATTCTGTTTCCCGGTTTGTTCATGTCAACCGTTTTCCCGGTTCACTGTAGAGGTTACTATCGTTCACGTCGACCAGTAGCCACACTCGGTCCAACGCGTTAGAGGGCAGATGAGTTCAAATGCGCTCTTGATGCAAATACGTTGGCATAAGCCTATTGTGCTTTATATGTTGTGTGTTGTCATAATCACGTTTAGTCACGTCTTGGCCATTTGGTGTTCGCCCTGTTGACAATAGAGCCTATATATCAGGAATCCACGACACGACCAAACTGCTACACCTATGTAGACTTCGAGCCGCGAAGCTTTAGTTCGTCTGCAGACGGACATCACCGTGAGCTCGAGTGCAGTAGTCTCCGTGGACCTAGTTTCCTGCATAGCTCCTCGTTCTTAAAACGGCGACGCCACCGTTGGCGGAGGGTGGGTCCCACTCAGCTGAGCCTATAAGCTCTGAACCGAGATAAACCGGGAGCTTTTCGTTCTTTTCCCGGTTAAAAAATAAAAGAACAATTTAACTGGACGTTTTTCAATAGGCTATAGGTTAGTGGTGGGCAAGAATAAGGTTGCTCAATCACACTGTGACCTCAATATGCTTCAGGCTTTAGTTGGTTCATTAACTAATAGGCCTACAGTGTTACTGGTATATATAGCCTACTTCCAAAGCAAACAAAAACATATTTTGTTGTACTTTTTTTTGCCGTTGTAATAAGTAATTGTTTAAGCTGCACAATGTGTCTTAAGAGGGTTAAGCTTGATCTGGCCTACCTCATCCCATAATGTGATCTCCACGGCGACACACCGCTAGCACCACGCTGAGCTAGCCATAACAGCTGTTGTTTTATACGCATGAGCGATGAAGCCACCAGCTGAAGCCTCAGACCCAACTGCAGAGCCCCACAAGTCACATTTACATTTAGTCATTTAGCAGACGCTCTTATCCAGAGCGACTTACAGTGTGTACAGGGACATTCCCCCCCCGAGGCAAGTAGGGTGAAGTGCCTTGCCCAAGGACACAACGTCATTCGGCACAGCCGGGTATCGAACCAGCAACCTTCGGATTAATAGCCCGATTCCCTAACCGCTCAGCCCGGTCTGACTCCTATTAATTAATAATATGAATTAATGAAGTTCATCGAACTGGGTGTGATGTGAATTTGGAAGAGGGGATTTTATTAATTCATTTGATTAGTTTGTGATCGTAAACAGCACAGGAGTAGAGGAACAGGTGAGAGGAGAGAGAGAGTGCAACAGAAAGACATTGCATTGTATTTTCGCTAACTTTATTGATTCAACAGATGGCTTGTATCCCAGGCAACAGAAATGGGGAGCAGTGATTGACATGGTCCTATAGGAAGTGCTGATCAGATGTGTGTAGTTCTGACTGTATTGTGGAGTTTAGTGGTCAGACATGTTTTGTAACATGATTTGCCATGCTCTGGTACTGTCTTATTAGACCCTAAACACTCGCTCCCTTAAAGCTGATTGGTGTAGGTTGATCCTGATGGATTGTATTCCTAATCGTACTAACTGTCTAAAGTCCTCTACTCCTCTACCCCCAACTGTGCTACCCTACTGTACTGCCCCCCCCCACCCCCTCACACACACACACACACACACACTGTCCTCACACTCCCCCCCTCACTGCTCTACCCTACTGTACTGCCCCCCCCACCCCCTCAGACACACACACCCTGTCGTCACACACCCCCCCTCACTGCTACTGTACTGTCCCCCTCACCCCCTTACACACACACACACACACACACACACACACACATACTGTCGTCACACTCCCCCCTCCCTGTGCTACCCTACTGTACTGCCCCGTCTCTCTTCCCACGAGTCACAGACCCAGAGAGGTGTTCCCTCTCGTGACAGACAAGGCAGACCGACCCTGCCATGACATTTGGGCCTTGCTGTCACAGACGTGCCTGCCGACATCATCATCACGAGACGGGGTCTGGTCCTGGCTCCAGCTCGCCTACGTTTCCCGTACTGGTCAGGGTGGGGCACAGACGCTGCTTTGTCTCAGTGGCGGCCGGTCTGGAGGGAAGGTGTGTGGGCTGGTGTGGTTTGGGGTCAGATGGCTGAGCGGTTAGGGATTCAGGCTATTAATCAGAAGGTTGTTGGTTCGGTTTCCGGGCCGTGACAAATGACATTGTGTCCTCCTTGTCACTTCACCCTACTTGCCTCGGGGAGAATGTCCCTGACACTGTACTTACTGTAAGTCGCTCTGGATAAGAGCGTCTGTTAAATGACTAAATGTGGTTTATCATACACAAGTGTGGTAGAGATACACACTCCCCACACACACACACACACAAACACTCCTCGAAACTGTGCAGGGACCACTCTTTCTTCATGTATATCCATCCATCCATCCATTCATCCATCCATCCAATCGTCCATCCATCTAAACAAGCTTTATCTATCTATCTCACATACTCATTGGTGTAGGCTAAGGGCTCTCTATACATCAATACATCCACATTGTCACAGTTAAAGAGACATGCATTAGGATTCAATAAACCTCATGCACCGTGTCGCGCTAGACCGACGTCGCCCTTTTAAGAGCTGTTTTGAGTCTGCACGTGCTTGCCTTATTCGGAACGAGCAACACAAACAGCCGCGCTCCGTTTGACCGATAGTTACCTCTCCTCCGCTCCGCGAGCGCCTGCATTGGGTGCACTATAAAAGCCTCGAGGAGAGAAAAGGGCAGTTCTGTGAGAACAAGAGACAGAACGGTGCGAGGACAATAACGGTCGCGTTAAATGTGATTAAACGAAACGTACATTTTGCCGTTACCAAGTCAAGGAATGTACCTTACATGAACACTGAGACAACTGTAATAAGTAGCGCTCGGGACAAAAGGTTGGTTTATTCTTCGTTTTGAGAGTTTTCTATGTTTTGTTTTATCTAAACTTTGCGTGCGGGTTATGCATGATCTTTGTCATCACTGTGATACCGAAACTTTTTATGCACGATGTTTTCCTATCATATTAGTTCATGTGTCTTTGTAGTCACGTAACATATTTCATAACAAGAAACGGTGCACTCCGCGCGCTGGATTGTAGCCTATGTATTGTTTACAATATTCAATGCATGAATATTTCAACATTCTTCCTACAACCGTCGAAAATGTTAACCACGATTCACAAATGTGGAGTTTTTCGTGGGTTAGTGTAGATTGGCTGAGATGACAAAATGTTTTTAATGTTGATAAATGCGTATGTGTGACTCCTCTGCACGCGGATTCTGTGGTTGAGCGGCGCTCGAGCATCTGCTGCCGAGTGTTGAGAAGCTCGCTGATGACCGAGAGTAACCTCTCTGCTCGAGACAATGAAACTCAGACAGATGGAACATAGGAAACGATTTTGGACATTTTATTGTCTCGATTTCGACTTGACACTTGATTATAATGAAAGAATGTTACCTTATCAATTCCAACTTCCAATTCCGAGTGTTTTTAAGGAGTAAAAATCATGTTTTTCCCCCCACTCTAAAGAGATTGGGCTGTTTTGTAATAGACGCGTCCGAACTGTTGATTGATAATCTGCGGATTTGAAAGTGTGTTTAATGTTTATTATACGGATTACACCTGATTACACACAAGCATTTCATTGTTGTTCATAATAAGATCAACAAAGATTTTTTTTTAACATAATCTAAGAATACAGTTAACATTATCAGCATGTCAGGCTCTTGGCTAAATGAAACTGCTTTTCCTTTTCCGAGTTTTTCTCGGAGACAAAAGATGAGTGACAATGACCATGAAAATATGACCATGTTATGGCACGTGAGAGAGAAACAGAGAGTAAACAACTCGAAAAATGGCAATATTCGAATATAACACTAGAGGCGCATGAGCTTTGCACCAAACCGCCACGAGACACTCAGTAACGTCGTTTCTGACACGACGAAATCATTGTCGTTTTAATGTCATTATGAATATCGCAAAGATCTCGTTGGGGTGAAAACAACGAGGTGGTCATTTGTTGTCATTCAGCTGTTGCGCCAAATATTCACATAGCTGACGCCTGCACCTACACATTCCTTAAGGAAGGTGATGCGTAGCTAAAGTCCTGTGTGTGGATTGGATGCCACTCTTCTTAGATTATACGTTAACCCTAACCACAGGAAAACACATGACATTGATGGACAACACTGTTTAATCAGTGGGGTCCAGTCAAATTTGAGCATCAATAAATATCATTTTTGATTCATTTTTTTGTTTTTGTCGAAGTAAGTGAAATAAAAGACCTTGTCCCCACCGCCCCCTCGTCCCCACCGCCCCCTCGTCCCCACCGCCCCCTCGTCCCCGGGAGGGGTGCAGGTGCCCGCTGTCCTGGCCCATGTGTGCTTAGGTGAATCATCGCCCCTCTTCCTACACTCTGGGGAATCACGCCATTTCCTCAGACTCCTAAAACCCTCACATTGGCTAGCCGGTTGGGTCAGCTGGACTGTGATTGGACGGTAGTCATATAGTGGTCAGATGGTACGTGTTTGACACCGGTCAGACTTTGATCCGGCAGTGCGTGGTGAGCGTCCAGTGAACTTGAACGTCCCGCAGTCCGTCCAGTCACAAGGCGCCGGATCTGCAGGTCAACAGCGTGTGTCTCTCTCTTAGCGTGTGTGTCTCTCTCTAAGTGTGTGTGTGTCTCTCTTAGCGTGTGTGTGTCTCTCTTAGCGTGTGTGTGTCTCTCTAAGCGTGTGTGTGTCTCTCTTAGCGTGTGTGTGTCTCTCTAAGCGTGTGTGTGTCTCTCTCTAAGTGTGTGTGTCTCACTCTTAGCGTGTGTGTGTGTCTCTCTCTAAGCGTGTGTGTGTCTCTCTCTAAGCGTGTGTCTGTCTCTCTCTAAGCGTGTGTCTGTCTCACTCTAAGCGTGTGTGTGTCTCACTCTAAGCGTGTGTGTGTCTCACTCTAAGCGTGTGTGTGTCTCACTCTTAGCGTGTTTGTGTCTCACTCTTAGCGTGTGTGTGTCTCTCTGAGCGTGTGTGTGTCTCACTCTTAGAGCGTGTGTGTCTCTCTCTAAGCGTGTGTGTGTCTCTCTAAGCGTGTGTGTGTCTCTCTAAGCGTGTGTGTGTGTCTCTAAGCGTGTGTGTCTCACTCTGAGTGTGTGTGTGTGTCTCTCTAAGTGTGTGTGTCTCTCTCTAAGCGTGTGTCTCACTCTGAGCGTGTGTGTCTCACTCTGAGTGTGTGTGTGTCTCTCTAAGTGTGTGTGTCTCACTCTAAGCGTGTGTGTGTCTCTCTCTAAGCGTGTGTGTGTCTCACTCTAAGCGTGTGTGTGTGTCTCTCTCTAAGCGTGTGTGTGTCTCACTCTAAGCGTGTGTGTGTGTCTCTCTCTAAGCGTGTGTGTTGTGTTTTGCAGTCAGGAGGCCGGCCTGGTGTGTGAGTGTGTGAGGCGTCATGGCCGTCTCTTCTCAGCTGGGTTTGCTCCTGTGGAAGAACTTCACCTACAGACGGAGACAGAAAGTAAGTCATCGTCACGACGACGCAGGCGCCTGTCTAGCGTTCGTATTTGAAGCGAACTGTTCCTTTAAATGTTGACAAAAACTGTAGCTGTTTCCGGAGGATGTTGTTTGTTGTTTAACTGAATCAGTGAAGGGGTCAAGTTAAGAGGCCACTTGGAAAAACTTGTCAATTGGTAAAATATTGGAACATGATATCGTCATTCAGCCTCTTTAGAGATGACTCACTGTCACTGTGAAGAGGACACACACACACACACACTCACACACACACACACACACACACACACACACACACACACACACACACACACCACACACACACACACACACACACACACACACACACACACCAACACACTCACACACACACACACACACACACACACACACACACACACACACCACACACACACACACACACCTAACACACTCACACACTCACACTCACACACACCACACACACACCACCACACACACACACACACACACCTAACACCTCACACACTCCCACACTCACACACCCACCCACACACACACCCACACACCCACACACTCTAGAACAAAGGTGATAACGTAATTGCGATAGCATTCCCCAGTTCTGTACATTTAGTTCAGACTGCTAGGTCAAAATGTGAGTCACGCTACTTAACCTCTGACCTCTGAGTTGCCTCACCAGCTCTTTGAGACGTTACAACAAGCCTGCATGCTTTACACATTTAGGCATTTAGCAGACGCTCTTATCCAGAGCGACTTACAGTAAGTACAGGAACATTCCCCTGAGGCAAGTAGGTTAAAATGCCTTGCCCAAGGACACAACGTCATTTTTCATGCCTGGAATCAAACCAGCAACCTTCTGATTACTAGCCCAATTGCCCTGATACATTATAACAATTAATGTTTAAAAGGTATATAGGTTAAAAAAAATCATCATTATTGATAAGATTAAGTAGTAGATTGATATTAAAAAGGTAGTTTCAGGACATGAAACGTCAACTGCTGGGTAATCTCTCCCTGCTGGGCAAATATTGACAGAAACACACAAAGCTGTTTCTTTGAAAGTACAGAGTGTCTCTCGAGGTAAACACAGAGAGAGAGGGAGAGAGGGGGGCGTGCTGCTTCATGACGTGGTCTTGATCACCTGACTCTCCTCCTCCAGCTTCAGCTGATGATCGAGATCGTCTGGCCGCTCTTCATCTTCTTCATCCTCATCTCCGTCAGGATGTACTACCCCCCCTACGAGCAGCATGAATGTAAGTATCCTGGGGGGTGAGGGAGGGGGTGGCCAGAATGGAAGGAGGAGGGAGGACTTCAGGAAGGAGGGAGCGTGGGAGGGAAGGGAGGGAGGGAGGGAGGGAGGGAGGGAGGGAGGCAGGGAGGGAGCGGGAGGGGCATGTGGGAGGCGAGGGAGGACGGCAGGGAGGGTAGGGAGGGAGGGAGTGGGTTGGTGGGATTGCGGAGGGAGGGATGGAATAGATGAAATCAAAACAAGGTGACAACACTGTAAAACATGTGGACCGGAGACACACTGTCCTTTTTGTTCGGAACCCGTCGATGTTTCTGATCAGCGAGACCGTCTGCAGTCCAGAGCCCATCCTGTTTCTGCAGCGCAGATCTAGCTAGAACCAGTCACACGCGTCACCAGATCCAGACCCCGACCTGCCTAAGGACGTGTGGCCTCTCCATGTTATCAGCCACAACAGCTTGTTGTTCTCCGAGCCTTTACAGAGACGCAAACAGCAGCCACAGCTAAACGTGTGTACAGAGCAGTAGAACAGAATACTGGGGTAACCATGCTCCAGTAGCATCTCACACAGGTGGGGTTTCATCCCAGAGAACTAACAAGATTGTCATAAAAAGGGAATAAAAATAAAATGAAGCTCCTCATCCGCTCCTCCCTGTTGTTCAGTCAAGACCCAGACTGTCTGATCGTAACACGACATGCACAGATGAACACTTCTGATTGGCTGTAGAGCATGCAGAGCAGCAGATGAACACTTCTGATTGGCTGTCGAGCGTTTTAGTGGAAGCTGTCCTCAGTGGACGGAGCATCAAGGTCAGCCCTCCTCCACACTGTTGTCTTGGATACCATCAGCCCACATGATTGGTCAATATTTGTGTTTCTTCGTCTTTCGACATTTTATTGCCCCACTCGCTGGCACACACACAACATACACACACACACACACACACACACACACACACACACACACACACACACACACATACACACCAGTCGAAGTCCAAACAATAACAAGAAGTCATATTTGTTATATGAATATGTGACCGGGATCCTGGTCTATAGAGTGAGTTTACAAAATACGCCAGGTTTATTTAGGTTAGTCTCATTTCTAGTTGATTTGGTTCCATAAACAAGTTCAACTTAGTTCGAGCTCAGTTACCGTGGCAACTTCTGCTGTGAAACCAGCCTGGTCCGGGGGAAGGATAACTGTCAGGCTTAGTCTGAGTCGGTGCTTAACCAGAACTTCCTGTATCACTGACCCAACGGGAAAACCACGATTCAACACAGACATTCTGGTGTGTTCTCTTTACTTCATGAACCACTTTACTACCTGAGAATTAAAGTCCAAATCCATAAATCCATAATGAATGTGTCTGATTACGTGAACTAAAATTGCTCTTTGTAGAACCACTTTAACCTGATTGATTTGTTTAGTTTTCATTCAGGTTTGGGATCGTTCTCATCTTGCTGTGTGTGTGACAGAATCTCCCAGAGCTCAGACAGATCTCAACTCAGGACTACTAAAACAGAGATTCCATTATGTTCATTGGGAATTCCTCTTATTTAATCAGTCTTTGAATGATGTCTCTAATATAAATCAATCAGGGAACACAAACAACCTTGAAATTTGTCCTCATTCAAAATAAATATTAACTGTCTGGGTGAGAGGTCGTCATAGTAACATGGAATGTTGCTTCATCATTCCAAGACGGACAACCCAGGCCGTTTTAACAAGGTTAAACGGTGTTAAATTTCACCAGAAAACCTTCTAGTAAAATGGTGTGCGTTCCTATCATGCTGTTGATTTACAGTCGATCTGGTGTTGAATAGACTCACTTACAGGTGACCTTTAGATGGTTCAATACGTAGGACAGGTTTCCACTTTCAGTGTGCGAGTGTGTAAAAAGGCACTATGCGTATTTTAAAAACATAAAACCCCAATTTAGTTTTTTAAACATCCACCGTTACTTCAGAAGGTGACATTGCTTAAACAAACACCATAGTTAGAGTTCAGTCACCCGTTTCCTAATCTAGCCACTCGCGCTCATATCAGAGGACAACACAGTCTTGAAACACGTCTGAGTTTCGCCCACTAGCACCGCCCCAGAGTGGTTCAGCGTTTCTCCCGAACACAGCCCTCACAAGCACCTCGCAAGCCCCACACTAGCCCCTCACAAAGCCCCTCACCCACCCCTCACAAGCCCTCACAAGCCCCACACTAGCCCCTCACACACCCCTCTATCTGGGCTTGCAGCCGTGTGTCTGGGCCTGACGGCCAATAGCAGCAGCCCGTGTGTCTGGCCCGAGGGCCAATAGCAGCAGCCCGTGTGTCTGGCCCGAGGGCCAATATGCAGCAGCAGCTACTGTAGAGCAGCTCTGATAAGATATCTACCACGTTTGACCTTTCCTCTATAAAAGTCTCTTATCATGTGTGACAGGGTGTTCGTTCAGCTTGTCTAAGGAGACGTGCGAGGGTACAGGGGGAATTTGAACCTGGGACCTCTTGATCTGCGTCCAAATACACTGAGCTGTGCGCTCCCGCTCCCTCGTAACCTTCAGTTCAGTAAACTCAGATGATCTCGCTGGTCACCTCACTGGCACGTCAGGGGAACTAGGCGAGAGGTCTCTGTCTGACGAGGCTCTCGTGAACCAGGTGACCAGGTTGAACCAGGTGACCAGGTGACCACAGAGTACATACAGAGCTTGGAGTTTAATCAAAACCAGTTCAGGCAAGATTAGATTTCCCACGTTTACGAAATACTGGATTTTTTCTTGGTCATGTTTCAGAATCAGAATCAGAAGAATCAGAATCAGAAGAATCAGAATCAGAAAGGGATTTATTGGCCATGAAAGTTTGCACAGCTCAAGGAATTTGCTTTGGCAGGAAGGTGCATACAATAAACATATAGTATCCTTAAATTTAATATGTGGACTGTCTATACTAAATATCTATACTATATAACTATACATCTATACTAAAGTGGAATTATATTTAAATAAAATATAGACCAAAAATAGATAAGTTGCCCTACTTTACAATATAAAATACAAAAACACACATATGACACAAAAATACCCACTGTACAAGATGCAGTAATGTCGTGATTTCAGGTTGATAACGGCAACGACCCCTCACAATCCAGAAGCTACTCGAGCAAACGCGCCTCACTAGCCGCTGAATCGTCTCATGACCTTTGACCTTCCGCTGCCCTCCAGGTCACTTCCCCAACAAGCCAATGCCTCTTGCGGGCACTTTGCCATGGGTACAGGGCATCATCTGCAACGCCAACAACCCCTGCTTCCGTTAACCGCCACGCCTGGAGAGACTCCGGGGGGTGGTGGGCAACTTCGACGACTCATGTGAGCACCACACACACAGTCAAACACACCACCCCACACAACTCTCACTACACACCCACGCACTCATACACTCACACACAAATCTGTTCTTAATTTTTTTTAAACAACAATACTTGAGCTAATCTCTCTCTCCTTTCCATCCGTCCTCCCAGATCTCCCGCCGTTCAACGATGCTAAGAAGATCCTGCTGTACAGCCCGCACTACCGCAGCCTGCAGGGCTACAAGGGACTGGTGGAGTGCGCTCAAGAGATGCAGAGGAACACAAAGGTCAGAACCACCTTCCTCTACCTCTCTCACCCCTGTCCCTCAGGGACTTCCACCTCTGCCGGGGCACAGAGAAACTGGGAGATTTTATCTCCCTCCCTCCCTCCCCTCCCTCCCTCCCCTCCCTCCCTCCCCCTCCCTCCCCTCCCTCCCTCTCCCTCCCTTCCCTCCCTCCCTCCTCCCTCCCCTCTCTCTCCCCTCTCTCTCTCTCTCTCCTCCCTCCCTCCCTTCCCTCCCTCCCTACCTCTCTCAACCCCGGTCCTCAGGACCCCCTGCTGCACTGTTCTAGATGTTTCCCTGCTCCAACACGTCTGGTTTTAATGTTGCTGAGCCAGATTACGAGCCGGTTATTTTAAGTCAGGTTCATCTCTGGTCTGAATGTTAATGGTTGATGATTAAACATTCTAACTGTATGAGGTTGAAAGTGAGAGACTGTACAGGTTAGAGTCCAGCCTGCCTCGACCGTGATTTAATTTCTCACTTCTGCTTCAGGTCAGCCAAGAACAACAAGGGTTGCGTAAACACGTTTATTTAAATTTAATGAAAACCTTCACATAA
This sequence comes from Mallotus villosus, assembly GCA_903064625.1. Taxonomy (NCBI): domain Eukaryota; kingdom Metazoa; phylum Chordata; class Actinopteri; order Osmeriformes; family Salangidae; genus Mallotus; species Mallotus villosus. The sequence goes on along the minus strand of CAEFZP010004249.1, from coordinate 2,628 downwards.
AATCATTCTTTGTTGTGTGTAACCAAGGGCATTGACAAACACACAGCATTAATTCTTGGACCATTTAATAATTTATTCTAGAAAAAGGATTATGTTCTTAAATAATAGAACAGATAAAAAGATATTTTCACTTCCTGTCCTCCCATCCTGGGTTATGACTACTTCCTGTGCCAGAAGTATCTAGGATCTTATCTAGCATCTTGGGTCATGAAACCTGTGTTAGCATAACTGCATAATTGTCAATTCCGATCCAGTCATGTGTATATATTCATTCAGTAAATAAAGCAAGTCAAAAGCTAGTCTTACCTTCCCTCGATCTGACCAATCACAGCTCATCTCTGGCGTTATTTCAAAGGGCACCTTCATTCGTAACGAGGAAGATTGCGTCGGTAGGAATCTGTAATCTGGCCTGTGCATCCTGTTGCTCCAGAGTTAAATCATCATTCCTGAGAGCTCATCTGCTGCAATGCATCCTGGGGGGTGGAGTTTTCCCCTCGGGGAAGTGATTAAGCTTATTAAGACTCCCCTGGATGTTTACCTATTACCCTGGGAGTTGTCACACACACACAGAGAGACACACACACACCACACCACACTCACACACACACACAGAGAGAGACACACACACTCTCATGGGCGTGCAGGGATCTCCTTGCCTCTCCAGGGTGTCAGCTGTGTCTAAGTGTATCACAGAGAACACACAGACACTCACACACACTGTGTCTAAGTGTATCTGTCTGCTGTAACGTCACACACACACAGACACACACACCACACACACACCACAGGGACACTGCACACACTGTGTCTAAGTGTTTCTGTCTGCTGTACGTCACACAGATCAGGGCACACGAGGAGACGCCTCACATGCAGAAGGATAGAAACACACACCAAACACAAACAGAATAGAACACAAAGAGTTATTCAAAGGGAAAATGAGGGTTTGGGGTTTGCCATTTTCTAAACTGCAGTCCAGTTCCCCACGGCTAGAAGGGTGGGGGTGAGGTGTGTCTGGTGAAATTGGGCAGTTGTGAGAGTGAGGGTGAGGGTGGGGTGTGAGGGTGGGGGTGAGGGTGGGGGTGAGGGTGGTGAACTTGGGCAGAGTTATGGAGTGAGGGTGGTGTAATATAACAAATGACTTGGGCAGAGTTGAGCTGGTATTTGGGCCAGAGGTGAACGACCTGTAGTGACCCTTGTCCTGGTACACTGTGTTCCAAGAGGGAGCTGAGAACTGCATGAGGAGATGACTTCCCTGGAATGCACACACACACACACACACAGGGTACAATGGGCTCTGTCTGAGGTCAGAGTTGGTGTGTGTGTGGTGAGTGTGTGGTGTGTGTGTGTGTGTATACTTGCACAAGTTCATCATTTCATGTGCAGGTCCATTATCCTCCCACCAGCTCATTGGGATTCTGACGATGTATTAAAGAAGCTTGTTGAACAGGATCTCTGTCTGGAGCTGGAGGCCTGGTGTTCTGGGAGGGGGCGGAGGGGAGGGGAGGGGAGGGGGGGAGGGGGTATGGAGCTAGAAAGCAGACAACACGTAAATCTGAATTTGAATATGAAGATCTGAAATATTTGTATGTCGAATTTCATAAAACTTAAATATTTTACTGTTGAATATATAATATCAGAATTATTTGTATGCCGAATTTACAAAACGGAATTATTTTGTTCCAGAAATTCAGAATTCAGATTGCGGAAATTCAGATTGCGGAAATTCACAGATGACGGAAATCAGATGGCGGAAATTATTTTATACGAGCCTTTTAATGGATGTTCTGGGAGAACACGTTCCATCCCAAACAGCTTCATTACATGTGTTTTGATGTGGTTAGAGTTGTGTTTGGATGTGGTTAGAGTTGTGTTTGGGATGTGGTTACAGTTGTGTTTGGGATGTGGTTATGGTATGTGGTTTGGCGATGTGATTAGAGTTGTGTTTGGGAGATGTGGTTACAGTTGTTTTGGGATGTGGTTAGAGCTTGTGTTAGGGATGCGGTTAGAGTTGTGGTTGGATGTGTTCAGCTTGTGTCTTTTGGGATGTGGTTACAGTTGTGTTTGGCGATGTGGTTAGCAGTTGTCGTTTTGTGGATGTGTTAGAGTTGTGTTTGGAGGTGAGTCTAGAGTTGTGTTTGGGATGTGGTTAGAGTTGTGTGGGATGTGTTAGAGTTGCTGTTTGGGATGCTGGTAGTTGTGTTGGGATGTGTTTAGATGGGATGTGGGTGCGAGTTGTGTTCTGGATGTGGTTAGATGAGAGTTGTGGTTGGCTGATGTGGTCTAGTACTTGTGTTGGGCAATGTGGTTGAGAGTTGTGTTTGGGATGTGAGTTCAGTTGTGTTTGGGATGTGGTTAGAGTTGTTGTTGCGGATGTGGTCTATGGGATGGTGGCTTACAGTTGTGTTTGGGATGAGTGGTTACGAGTTGTGTTTGGGATGGTGCTTATGGTATGTGGTTAGAGTTGTGTTTGGGATGTGGTTAGAGTTGTGTTTGGGATGTTGTTACAGTTGTGTTGGATTGTTTACGTTGTGTTTGGGATGTGTTACAGTTGTGTTTGGGATGTGGTTACAGTTGTGTTTGGGATGTGTTTACAGTTGTTTTTTGGGATGTGTTTACAGTTTGTTGGGG
>CAEFZP010004248.1:0-23628 GCA_903064625.1 Mallotus villosus | reverse complement strand
AACACAAAAATACACTAAACATACACCATGTCTACCAAAACCCTAACACGACGTTCTCGTTTCAAACAGGACATTTGTCAATCATAGCACAATGTTATAAAAACACAAACATCAGATGGAATTACAGAAACTGTATTCTTTTATATATGTGTCAGGTCTCACAGTACAGGTGCTTGTCATATATTAGAATATTCTCATTTATAATGCAGATTTCATTTTCAACAGGACTTGGCACCTGCACACAGTGCCAACCTGGTTTAAGGACCATGGTATCCCTGTTCTTAATTGGCCAGCGACTCGCCTGACTTTAAAACCATCGAAAATATATGGGTATTGTGAAGAGGAAGATGGGGGGATGGGATTTTCCTTAGTTGTCAGTTATAATTCACTTTTTGAATGGAATTAGTTAAATAAATCAACTTTTTGATGATATTCTAATATATGACAAGCACCTGTATATGGATCATAAATTGTGTTTTGCAATGCAGTTTCTTTTGAAGCCTCTCCACATTTCTGTTTTGTTTTGTTTATTAAATGCATACATTCAGTTTCTCTTGCTGTGGAAATTAAAAAGAGAGAGAGGGAGAGTGGACAGAGAGAACAATAGACAGGAAGAGAGATAGATTGAGTGGTTCAAACACTCATCAGTGCCTATCTTTGAATATTATGTATCCATCTTTTAACAGATAACATCTGTCAACTGAAACAGATGTTTCACAAAAAGTGTAGTTTATCTCAAACTGGGTTGTTGTATGAAACATCGTACAATGTAGACTGACACGCACACGCACCTCTTCCGAGGAAAAGGTTGGGATAGGCCTTTTCTTCTTCTAACTGAGTTTATCGTGACCTGCAAGCCTACCTGCCCTATTATCAATACACAACAACAAAGCAAGTCCTAACATGTCACTCCCAGACAGTTGATCCCAGACTCTGATACTCGAGGAGCAAAACAGCAACCCAGATCTGGACAACATACTACACTGTGTTTTGTTTTGTTTTGGCGAATCACTAACAACACTTTTTCTACATTAGACACAGGAATATAAGATTATGTCACTTACTGTATAGGTCTTTTCAAAGTCTTAAAAGTCTTGTCTGTACAATATGGTGATTCTGGGCTAAAATCAGAGTATATCCATATTACTGACTCCTATTGAAAGTATAATCAGACCTTTTTTCGTGCAATTTGTTTATTTTTATAGGTGGGGGCAGGATGACAACTAGTCTTTGAGTCATTAGCAACACATGAGTCAGAAACTTTCAAAGATTCTATCAGTTGTTGCCCTCATTTAGTCTGAACATGCTTCCTTGGAATTGTTGTCCATGTCCATGACTTGAGTACTACACTCCTCAGTGATGTGCCAACACGTTAAACCCTCCCTTCACTTCCATGGAATCTGGAGGTGTTTGCACTTTTGATATAAAAGGGGTAGTAGTGAAATAGGTGTTTCACAGGAGCCAACCCAACTGAACTTCTTCACATCTACAACAGGTGTTTCACAGACAACCCAACTGATCTCTTCACATCTACAACAGGTGTTTTCACAGGAGCCAACCCAACTGAACTTCTTCACATCTACAACAGGTGTTTCACAGGAGCCAACCCAACTGAACTTCTTCACATCTACCACAGGTGTTTCACAGAGCCAACCCAACTGATCATCTTCACATCTCACAACAGGTACGGGTGATTGGAATATTCCAATATTTATTTCCAAATAAAAACAGACTTTCTTTAATATTTCTTAGAGGAAGACAACATTTGTATTTATTTAATGTCATTAGCAGATTATTTAAATAATTTGTCAGATTCATGGAAACGGTCAAATGAGTTGTATCCAGTCTGTTAATTAAAAACGTACTGACTTTTTTGACAGTTCATTCCATCCATAGACACTGTTAATTTGAAGGAGATTAACTTGCATCAATCACAATTCAAATAAAATAAAACATTACTGCAAATTTCTAACAACTATTTTCCAGAAGACAATGTTTTCGTACTCGGTGACCGTGTTTATTGGTGACCTGCTGGATTCCGGAACACTGGATCCTGTCTACATCAAGCTGGTGGGGGATGAAGGGAGAGAGTCGAGTGAAGTTGATTCCGAGTGAAGGACTCCAAACAGAAAGGTAAGGCAAGGGCCGACCTGGAGAATTGTACCTGTTAAAATGGCCCCATATAGGCCTATATATTAAAACATTTTAACTGCCCTTTTAACATTTTCTCATTTCTCCCCTCCCCTCTCTCTCCCACTTTCTCTTTTTCTCTCTCTCTCTCCTCTCTCTCTCTCCTCTCTCTCTCTCTCTCTCTCTCTCTATCTCTCTCTTCTCAGTCATGTACATTCACCATTGAATGCCCCACCTCCCTGGGTGAGCTTATGTGGTGGAACTGGACAAGAAAGCTCTGGTACCTTCTGACAACTGGTTCTGTGACAAAGTCATAGTGGTGACCCCAGAGAAGGACACAGCACATTTCCCCGTCTACAAGTGTATCTCAGACAAAAGGGTCCCCTACTTCAGAGAGGGCAAAGGTCAGCTCGCTACACACACACACACACACTCTAAACACACATTATAAACATGACTAGAGGAACTAGAACTAGGAACAAGAGGTAAGAATATGTATGAGGCAGGGTCAGACTGTCAGTCGGGAGAGTCGGGAGATTTCCTGAACGGCCGATCAAAGTAACGAAAATATATATACTATTTGTTATATATAACCTATATAATAGTTTAATCAGCTGTGTTCACTTTGAGCGCAGCATTAAATACTATACAACTGTTTTAACCGGAGTGAGCTCTGTGAATCACGTGTGTCCTAATCACGTGTATCAAATGCAATTGTCTTGTCTTTTTCTGGTCTGCATTTGAAATCAGCCCCAGGTGACGCTGGGAATGAGGAGACTGAGACAGAGATGGAGGCAGAGGTGGTGACAGTGTCAACAGGTGCAGCAATGATACTGTGCACAATAGAGTATAAGTTAACGCTAATACATATAATGTTGTTAACAGCCATCGATAGCACTGCATCATCATTTATTATTATATAGTGGATGGTGGATAGTCCAACCCTGGTATGAGGATAAATAAATGTGTAAGAATCAATGTAAAGGAAAATAACAAATGTTCCTTTTTACAGTTCAAACATCATTTAGCCTAAGAGCAGTGGTTGACATCCCTACATCTTACCGGGTGACTGTGTTTACGGGTGCCATGGCGTACGCTGGCACACTCAATCGTGTTTTCATCAGCTGGTGGGGACGAATGGAGAGAGCGAGCGTCTGAGAGCCAGTCCTTTCTATGGATTTACAACAACAGAGGTAAAGCGAGGATCCGACCTGATAGAAGTCGCACTCTCATAAATTTACTTGTGTTGGGTAGTTTTTGCTCATACCACCCATCTGATATGGAATCCAACTAAACTGGATTTTAAAATTAGCATTGTGACCTAGTTCTGTCTGATTAGGGATGAAATTGTGTGTGTGTGTGTGTAACTGTGCTAACAGGAGTACAACAGATGTGGAGGTTATAAGTGATGACGGTCTTATGTGACCTATATTATTATCGACATTAGTATGATTCTCATATTATTAATTAAATATAACTACATTTATAATAACTTCATGTTGTTTTTTTCTTCCGCTTATTAACTAACGAACTAATTAGCTTTTCCGGTCTGTGAAATCATTCTTTGTTTGAAAGTTGTCCCATTCGTTTTAAAGTTGTCATTCTTATTTGAACTGCACTTTCTCTTTTACTTTCTCTTCTTTCCCAGTATTCATTCGATATTGACTGCCCCAAATCCCTGGGTGAGCTGGTGGTGGTGGAACTGAACAAGCAACATTTAGCCATTAATGACGACTGGTTCTGTGCCAAAGTCACAGTGGTGACCCCGGAGAATGACACAGCACTTTTCCCCCGTCTACAAGTGGATCAAAGACAACAAGATCCATTACTTTCAGAGAGGGCAAAGGTCAGTTTGCTACACTCACACACACACACACACACACACACACACACACACACACACGCACACGCACACGCACACACGCACACGCACTAAACACACATTATATGTCTAGAGGAGCTAGAGTAAGAATATGTATAAGGATAAATACATGTATAAGGATATAAATATATATATATATATGTGTGTCTAGTCTTTTTTATACAGTTTTATTCTGTTTTCTTGACTTTGATTTTGACTCGAATTTAACTTGAATTTGTTTCTATTGTGATTAGTTGTTTGTATTGGGATAGTGTGCTTACCTACCGACAGTGAATAGTGTTTTTTTCATGGTCTCAGCGGACACTATCAGCATTATTTGATTTGATCGATCACTTAATTGGTTATCTATCTATCTATCTATATACAGTCGTATGCAAAAGTTTAGGCACCCCTCTGAGGCTGCATGATAATTTCCTGTCTTCACCAAAAAAGATCAATATAAGATTGTAATATTACTTTTCTAGTTAACACTGAGTGCTGGGGTGTTTTCCAGACAAAGATATTTGGTGTAGCAGTATTTAGTTGTGTGAAATTAAATCAAATGTGAAAAAAAGGCTGTGCAAAAGTTTGGGCACCCTTATCATTTATTTGATTTGAATACCTCTGCCTACTAAATGCTGATTAACTGCAACACATAGTTAGTCTGATTAACTCGTTAAGCCTTCAATTACATAAAAGGTGCATTCAATCATTAGAAAGGGTATTTAAGTTAGCCAATTGCAAGTTTTGCTTCTCTTTGATTCTCCTCTGAACAGTGGCAAAATGGGGGCATCAAAACAGCTATCAAATGATCTAAAAACAAAGATTGTTCAGCAGTATGGTTTAGGGGAAGGCTACAAAAAGTTATCCCGGAGGTTTCAGCTATCAGTTTCCACTGTGAGGAATGTCATTAGGAAATGGAAGGCAACAGGCACAGTTCTTGTTAAGGCCAGAAGTGGCAGGCCAGGAAAAATAACAAAGAGGCAAGGCGAAGAATGGTCAGAATGGTCAAGGACAACCCTCAGATCACCTCCAAAGAGCTGCAAGGTCATCTTGCTGCAGATGGTGTCACTGTGCATTGCTCGACCATTCAGCGCACATTGCACAGAGAACAGCTGTATGGGAGAGTGATGCGGAAGAAGCCTTTTCTGCACACGCGCCACAAAAAGGCTCGCTTGAGGTTTGCCAAACTACATTTGAACAAGCCAGGCTCATTTTGGAACAAAGTACTGTGGACTGATGAGACAAAGATGGAGTTATTCGGTCACAACAAGAGGCGTTACGCATGGAGGCAAAAGAACACAGCATTCCTAGAAAAACACTTGCTGCCCACAGTAAAATTTGGTGGGGGGTCCGTCATGCTGTGGGGCTGTGTGGCTAGTGCAGGAACTGGGAATGTAGTTAAAGTTGAAGGTCGTATGGATTCAACTCAGTACCAGCAAATTCTGGACAATAATGTTCAAGAATCTGTAACAAAGCTGAAGTTACGGCGCAGTTGGGTGTTCCAGCAGGACAACGACCCAAAACATTGCTCCAAATCCACTAAGGCATTTATGCAGAGGAACAACTACAATGTTTTGGAATGGCCATCCCAGTCCCCAGACTTGAATATAATTGAAAATCTATGGGGTGACTTGAAGCGGGCTGTCCACGCTAGGCACCCATCAAACCTTACTCAACTGGAGATGTATTGTAAGGAAGAATGGTCCAAATTACCTCAATCCAGAATCCAGACACTCATCAGAGGATATAAAAGCGTCTAGAAGCTGTTATTTTTGCAAAAGGAGGCTCTACTAAATATTAATGTGATTTTTCTGTTGGGGTGCCCCAAATTTATGCAAGTGTCTAATTCTCTTATGATGCGTATGGCATATTTTCTGTTTATCAAATAAACCTTATTTCACGGCTAAATATCACTGTCCATGACGTATGTGTATATATATGACAAAGACGTTCCTCATCCAAACGCCCAACATTTTATAGATGAAAGTAATGGAGATTATCAGGGGTGCCCAAACTTTTGCATACGACTGTATATATCAAGGAAAATAATCTTTTCTTCTTTGTACAGCTAAAAGAGTGTTTGATGACATCCATCCTCTGGTCAAGATCTGTAGGGCGCTGCCAACGCCGAAGAAGAATCCCTCACAGAGTACAGACACCGGTGGCCTGGTGGCGCAGCCGACGACCAGACAAGCCGAAGACTCATACAGGAACCGGGTGGCGACGGGAGGTGGGGGTCGCGCACTTGATAGCATGGACAAACTACACAGGGAGGAATCGTTTAAAGGCACGGATCATGTGATGCAATTGCTGTTTAGCGAGAGCGCTCCTGAGTCACCATGACCCCCAGAGATCGCTAATCGACTGACCCCCAGAGACCGCCCTACCAGGGACGAAAGGAAAGAAAGGGTGATCTTAGCGGGGGGAAGTGGGTGGTACACTACGATTAACCCGTGCGCAGGGATCGGTCTTGCCTGACTGAACTGCGCTGGCTGTCATATGTATTAGTTGTGTTTTGCAATGCAGTTTCTTTTGAAGCCTCTCTACATTTTGTTTGTTGGGTTTAGTATGTAATGCAATTTGTTTTCTTTGCTGCAGAAATCTGAACACAAATGAATGACCCATCTCAGAGTAGCTGTATAGAATGTACGTTTACTCTATTGAAAAAAAAAGAAGACAGAACATAAGTGCTGCAGTAAAGGCTTCATTTGCAACAGGACAATACTGCAATACAGTAAATATGCGATATCCCTGTAAGACCCGATTTACGTAAAATGTCAACATCACCTTTAGCTCTCCAAAAAACACATTGTCTTGTCTTGCAATGCTATGGATTAATTTGGTCTTTCGAAAAAAAGAATGAGCAATACAGTAAAGAGCTAAAGGTGACATTGTAATTTTACAACAAGGGGCCTTCCAGGGATATAGCTGCCATTACAGTATTACCCTAGCCCTGGCCCTTCTCTGAGGGCCACCACACATTCTAACTCCTCTCCCTCTCCCTTGCCCCACTCCTCTCCCTTGCCCTTGTCCCACCCCTCTCCCTTGTCCTGGTACTTGTCTTACTGTACTCTCCCTCGTGCAGCATTACTGTATTCTTACTTTCTTTGTGTTGCTCTATATTGTTCTTTTTCCACACAAGATTAGCCCAAAGAGGTCCTCGTTACTGTATACTATATGGCCATGCGATTGAATAGGTAACCTCAACACCTGAGTGTTTCCTAGTTGGGAATCAACTGTGATTATAGTATTTGCTAACTTCACCAGCTTTTTCTCAGTAGCAATGGAATACGTAAAATACAGAGATATATTTGTGTTTCAATTCACAATATGAACGGTTGTTCACTTTGACTTTAGCCAATAAGTTATGTTTTGAACATGATGTTATCTGTTTTGGCATACAGTGTGAAAGCATGGTAAATTGGCAGTAAAAATCGATTGTTTTGGTCTTTGTTGAGCTTGTGTGTCAAAGAAGTTGAAGCATTTGAAATTTGTGTTTACTCTATGCATTTTGTGTCAAAGCAACAAGAAATGTGTTATTGTATAGCCAACACAGACGGATGTTGTGCTACTGTGTTAGAGTTTAGGAAACGTGTTAAAGGTATGGAAAAAACCGTCATAGCGATGGAAAAAACTGTAAGCTCTGTCTCAAGTGTTGAACATCTGTATTAAGCTCTGTCTCTAGTGTGAACATCTATATAAGTGCTGTCTCTAGTGTTGAACATCTATATTAAGCTCTGTCTCTACTGTTGACATATGAAGAATGTAGGGTCAAATGGAAAACGAGATATGCACAGATATTCTCTATTAGCTGACAGCTTACTCATGATGTGAATGCCTATGGATGCCTTAATGTGCACGGATATGAACTGCAAGGATAAACATCATGCTGAAAGCTCTGTGCCATGTATGATGATATGTCAAATGTCTTTATGCTTCCAGTGAACCTTTATTAATCACAAGAGTAAGGTCCCTAACATACTGGAATGAGTTTGTGTCTGAGTAACATGCTGCTGCTAGAGAGGCCTTTAGACTCTGGTCAGAGGCAGGCAGACCCAGACAGGAAGTGTTGCTTGATAAGAAAAAACTCACCAATGCTAGATTTAAATATGCACTTTGTTTTATTAAAAAAATGGAAAAACCAATGAGAGCAGACTCGTTGGCCAGAAAGATGTAGAATAACAATCTTACTGACTTCTGGAAGAAGGTCAAGATCATAAATAATAACAGAACTCCCCTCCCATCTGATATCGAGGGGTTAGGTTCAGATAAGAGTGCTGATCTATGGCGTGAGCAGGTCGGACTGGGACCGAAAAACTGCCCGGGACTTTGAAACACAGACTTTTTTTATTAGAAATGCCTTGTTGGTTGTTGAGGATGAAAGTTAAAAAACATATCTAGGTCTTAGGATTGAGGGCATTTGAAATAAACATGTACTGTATATCTTGTTCCTTGACCCTGCCTCCACTTTCTCCCTACTTTATTTTTCCATAGGCTACTTGTCTCTGTTCTGCATCTGCTTTTTGATGTTGCAAAATAACAATAATCAGTAAACTATATTCAATAATGCAAATCATTCACAAACTAATTTCGATAGGCTATAATAACCTGTTAACATATAGTCTGAGTCTATTGTGTACAGTACATTTGCTGCACCTGTCATAGTCCCTCCACTGGACTCTGTCACCACACCACAGAAAAAGCATTGCATTTGAGCCACATAGCACATTATTATTTAAAGCCAAAACCACGTGCATATTTAGATGAGTGCCTTTTTCTCTTTGACATTTATTTTACTTCATTTAAATATATAGCCTCTATATGGCTAACAGTAATATATTGACTAACCGTTTGTTTGACCGGCGTTGGGGAATCTCCCGATTCTTTTTTTTTACACCGTTAGAATTGATAAGGAATATAAGGTCTCTCAGCAGCCTAAAAGAGAATGTCTTAAACAGGCTCTGGTACTAATTGAAGGCTAATAAAGATGCAGCGCCCACTGTGCAGTTCGTGCCTGCCATAACAGCTGGAGAAAACGGAATCAGACCCTGTATTATCATTGTTTTGACCATCGAAGAAGAGGTCCAGGTGTTTTGGACCGACATACTTTGCACCTTGCATCCTCCTTGAGGATCTGCGTCCCTGGCTAAAGGCGCTGAATTTAAAGACCCATCGAAGTTTATTTTTGTCTGCTCGTATCACGTGCAACACGTGTGTAATAAGAGATAAACTAGCTATTTAGTATGTTTTATTGTTCTCATTTATTATATAGTAGATACAAGATTATAACCGAATGTATGGGCATGGCTGTGAGCAAAACAACTGCTGCAGTGCATCGAAATGTAATATAGCCAAAGCTTTTGAAACAACGCAGCAATCAAATTATTTAATAGATGCGTCTTTCTAATTGCCATTAGATATGAGGAAGATTGCTAGTGCACACCCTATAGCAGGGTTCTCCATCCTGGTCCCCGAGGGCCGCTGTCCTGCATGTTTTAGATGTTTCCCTTCTCCAACACACCTGTTCAAATGAATGGTCGTTACCCGCTTTACACAGAGCTTGATAACGACCCGTTCATTTGAATCAGGTGTGCTAGAGCAGGGAAACATCTAAAACATGCAGGACAGCGGCCCTCGAGGACCAGGATTGGAGAACCCTGCCCTATAGGATAATTTAGCCTACGTTTTAACAAAGCTTAGGCCTATAGCCTACGAAAGACCATCGATTAAAATGTTTATTATTACAGCACAATTTAAGTTATTTGTCATTGTCACTCATACATTTGCAGTTTATGGCTAATAATAGCAGAGACCTAGAGACATGGGGCCCGTTCTCCGTACGTCGCTAACTCAGTTAGCTGGATTTGATTGTTGACGATTGTCATTATCTTGGATTGTTCGGTTCTTCGAAGCTCATCCTGGACTTGCTGTCATAGCAACAGGCCCGTAAACTTAAACCTGCTCGGGAGCAGGGGCCTGTACTACCCATAGATATATTTAAACACACAATGTTTATATATAGGCCTATCTCTATGGGTACTACCAATCAAGATTTGGCGTTAGCGAGGTAACTTCAGGTTCAACCCAGGGTTTTCTGTATCACGACGATGGATCACTTGTTACCCGGGTAGATCGCCATGGTAACACATGCTGAACGCCTAACCTGGTCGGGAGCAGGTTATAGTTGGAGGTCAGAGATCAACCCGGTTCATAGAAGATGTGGAGCTTGGTGCGCGGATATTGAGAGGTGCGCTCAGACAGCCAGAACATCAGAATTTAGAAAGGGTTTTAATCGCCATGAAAGTTTTCACAGACAAGCAATTTGCTTTGGCAGGAAGATGCGTAGGCTACATTAAACATATAGGAATCCTAAAAAAAAATATGACATCTAACTATAGGCTACTAAAAGTACATAGACTAGCAATGCTTAGAATTTGCATATGCAATGCATAGCGTTGCGTTATTTCGCTACGGGTAGGCTACTTTTATGTAGTGTCATGTTGATATGTTATTCCTATTCAATGGGGTGTCTCCCCTTAACTTGTGTACCTACATTAGATGCATTGGGCCTCATTCTCGAACGCAGTTAAGAAGAATTTAAGAAGTAGGCTAATTTCTTCTTAATTGGATTTAGGAAAAAATTGGATGGCCTGGTTGAATATATATGATTTCAAGTCCAAGTGCAAGTTAAAGGTTTTATTTGTCATAGCCTATATAACATCACACCAGTAAGATGAGCAGTGGAATGGTTCTCCACTTGATCTAACAGTGTGCATACATAGCAAGGTAAATTATTATAATTATTTTAATCCGCGGATGTCTGTAGAGTTGATGTGAACGCAATCACCAACGATTTCTCACAAATTCATTAACACAAATGCGATTCCCCTTGTGTTTTTTTAAGGAATCGCATTTGAGACAACTCTGGCCGATTTACGACTGCTATTTCGAGTTCGGAAAGTCTTCTGAAGTTAAGAACAAATTATGAACAAATCCCAGATAGGAAAACTTTCATGAATGCCACATTTTTTCCTAAATCCAATTAATCCAAATTACTTCTTAAATTCTTCTTAACTGCGTTCGAGAATGAGGCCCAATGTCTCCATCTCTGTTTAATGTTTATATGGACGATTTGTCAATACTTTTAAATGATGACTCTAAACTCTCTTCCCCTGACTTCTTCTTGTCTGGAAACAAACTAAATGTCATCAATGATTGTAAATATCTGGGACATTACATCTGTGCTGACCTGTCTGATGACAGAGACATAAATAGACAATGTCGAATGCTCTATGGACAAGCCAATATGCTGATCCGAAAGTTTGGTGCATGCTCACCACCAGTTAAGACCAAACTGTTCAAAGCATATACTGTACCCCTATGTATACTGCCCACCTGTGCTACAAAAGAATGAAAAATAAAAATGTTGCCTATAATAATGGCTTGCGGATGCTGCTAAGGATACCGCGATGGAGCAGTGCAAGCCAAATCTTTGTCAATGCGGATGTGCCCACCTGCCCTGCAGTGCTGCGCAGACTCATGTACAGCTGCATGTGCAGATTTACGACCACTATGAACAGTATCATCCTGGTACTAACCAATCCAGCACTAAGCTCAATACGTTACTTTTCAAATATGTGGACTCACTGGCGTCTGAGATCCTCAGAAAATGATGTACCTCGTGTTTTTATTATATGTTTGTATGTTGTTTTGTAATCTATGGACCTAATAAGTGTTCGAAATAAAGTTTATAATAATAATTATAATAATATGTATAAAGCTGCTAAATCCATAGCTGAGATTGATGCTGTTTTGCAGCCCTGACCTCAATAAGATTTTAGAATGGGTAAAAAACAACAAACTCGTGATGAATGTTTTGAAGACTAAGTGCATGCTTTTTGGATCTCCTTGAAAATTGTCTCTTCTTCCTTCCACCTCACTGAATTTGGTTATAGGAACTGAAACTGAAAGTATTCAACAGGTGAGAGAGACAGTTTTGCTGGGGTTACACATGGACCAGTCACTTACATGGAATTTGCATGTCAATCATATTGTTGCTAAACAAGCAAGGAACATCGCCCTTGTGAGAAGGCACACATGGGCCATGTCTTATGAAGTCTGTAAGGTTGTTGTATGTGCACTTGTATTATCAGTAGCACAGTACTGTTTACCAGCTCTAGCAAACATGTCTGAGTCAAACACTCGTAAGCTCCAAGTAGTACAGAACAGAGCCTGCAGATTGTTGATGAAATGCTCACTAGACGCGCCTGTTAAACAAATGCATCTAGATCTGGATTGGCCCATGGTAAGAGATAGATTCGCCATCAGCATGTTGAATATGTTATTTAGGATACTTGTCAGTTATGTGCCCCAAAACATTTATAGTTCCATCGTTCCCATCAATTCAACCCACAAATATTCAACAAGATTATCCGATTCCTACAGTTTCAAACTACCTAAGCCAAAAACAAATTCCAAAAAGAGAACCTTTCTCTACCGTGCCGTACATTTTTGGAACACTCCACCACCAAACATCAGATCTCTGTCCAGTCTCGCAAACTTCAAAAAGGCAATTCACCATTTGTTCGCAAGCTAGATGAATAGTTATGGGAATAATTTTTTAACTGTATAATTGATGTGATGATTATGTATGACTATGTTTCTTTGATGTGTAATCTGTATATATATGTCTGCATGTGTGTACTTGTTAATTGTTCAAACCCTGGAAGATTATCCCTTATGGGGCTAAAGGGTATCGCAATAAACCAATACTACCCAGCTAGCATGTGACCGACGGGCCAGCAGCGGCCCACCAGCGACTGGCTGGTGATTTGCTCATCGTTTTACCAGCGGCAGCCTACTCTTGCCAAAGGCAAAGCACACCCAATTAGTCACTCTGTTAAGAGACGGACAAAACACTTTCTTCATCAAGAGGATGTACTTCCTGTGGCAGCTGAAGAAGTTCAACCTGCCAAGGATGATGGGGCACCTCTACATAGCCATCTTCATCCTTACCATAAATTAGATTGAGATTTTTTTATTTAAATATACTTTCTACATTCCTGAATAGAAGTTCCCTCACTAGATATCCTATAGTTGTACAAGGATACCATTCTTGCTTTGACTGAGGTACAAGGTTGCTAACTAGAACTAAACCTTTCCCTCAAGGTAGACAACAAAAGCACCCAAGGCATAAAATGTGAAAACTTGTGTAAAAGCTTAAAACTGTGTTTTACACATACACACACACAATTCTGGAGTTAACATGATTAGAACATTCGGCACACACAAGAAAAAACCCGCCATTTAAACAAATTAACAATAAACAATTTGATACATTTAACTTCAACGAAGGTGGTTTGGATAAAAAAAATATATATCCTGAATATATATATATATATACATAGATACTTTACTACAGCGAAGAACTAGGAGCTGGGCTAGTTCCGCTTGGTGTACTTGGTGTACATGCAGTATTTCCTCCTGGATTCCAAACTAAATTGACTTTTCCATTTCAATTTGGCTTTTGTATTCTTAATAATTATGTGCTTCTTGTTGTGCTTATGGGCTGGAGATGGCCTGAGGGCTACCAAACCTGGAGAGGAGATACAGATCAAAAGGGAGGGAGGGAGGGAGGGGAAAAGGGATGTCAGAGAGAGATTAAACCAAAAGTCAGAAGTGGTCAGGTCAAAATGTACACAGTATATCATTATAGTAATTTTTTATGTGATTTTATAATGTGATCTTTATCCTCACGGGTCTGCGTTCTTAATGTGTAGGTGTGCAGAGACGTGCTCAGCATTTATAGTTTTGCGGCCTTGTTATGTAGATAGTAAAGAATATTATGCTTATTAAAGTTATATCTTATGAACTTAGAAGTGTGCTCAGGCTTAAACATTGTGTCTCAGACGAGTCTGTGGGAAACAGGCTATTATTTTGTATCTTAATTTCTCCATTTCAGAAGCAACCTTGAAACCGGGCTGAGACTGCACCCGAGCAGGTGGGACGCGCCAGCAAGAACAACTCCCTGATGCATGAGAAAGCTCAACCCTCTTTTCATGTTTTTATCTTACTGCACTGTATAATATATGCTGGGGCAGGGAGAGATAGCCAGTTGGACTTCGTGAACCAGCCCCAACACTGTTGCGGGTAGGGAAACGTAGACAACCCAAGAGCTCTGTACTTGTTGATTTCCAACTGCTGCATTAAAGCTGATATTATCGGACCTCTGCGACTCCAGACCACTCTTTCTAGAACACAGACTTGTGTCATTGAATACTAGCATAACATAGGCCTATTGGAATAGACACAATAAATTTCAGTCCTTTAACAGCCTTTGCATATTTTGCACTACACAGCGCTGTCGCGCAAAATTGAGGCTTGTTCACTTGCCGTGCAGGAAACGATTGGTAACCGAAACAATGATTGCATTAAAGTTCAAAGTAGAAGAATTAAAGATTAAATTATAAAACAATGATTGTTCCCCTGATACAGCTGGGTAGCTAGTAGCTATTTAGTTACCTACCTATGTTGGGAAGACAAAAAAAGAAAACGTTTGCGTTGGAGACAACTAGTTGTCTAATTGTATGAAGAGGAGGAGATGGCCCATGAGTTGGAATAACTTATTTTGCTTAAGTTAATTAGAAACACAGACAGAAGACTCAAAATTAGGTGGTCAAAGAGTGCAACATGAACGAAGAGATGCAATACAAATTTTGCCGGAAATCCATACTCTAAGCAATCATTGTTTCACCGATCAATCATAGAAGGGTGGATGGGGTCGCACCTTTCAAACAGCCTGAAAGATGCATTCACGGCTTATCAGCACAACAAATTGAGAAGGAAATCAATATTGTGCACAATGCAATACCCAAGGTTTATGGAACGCCGATTTAGTCCAAATTAAATAAATAAATAGATCTGTAAATAAATATATAAATACATAAATATATAAATTTGGCTATGAAATAAAGCCTAACATTTAAAAAGATGGCAATAAATATATAAATAATAAATTAATTTATTTCAAAATGATGTTTTTGTAAAGACAACATTTATTTATTTAATAATAACCACGTGTGGAGTGGAAATAAATGTGGAGTGGAAATAAATGTGGTGTGGTAATATATGTGGAAATAAATGTGGAGAGTAAAAGTCTAAAAAAATAAATAAATGTGGCATTAGGAAATAAAAGTCCCATTAAATAAATAAATGTTGTCTTTACAAAAACGTCATTTTGAAATAAATACATTTATAATACATTTGTATTTATATATTTATTGCCATCTTTTTTAAAATTTTTGGCTTTATTTCATAGCCATATTTATATATTTATGTATTTATATATTTATTTACAGATCTATTTATTTATTTAATTTGGACTAAATCGGCGTTCCATAAAGGTTAGCCTATTTAATTATATTTAGTCCGTAGAAGTAAAGGGAACAAAACATATAGGCTTAGGCTATTCAAAATGATCTGTCAGGCTGGTTGTAGTAGATAAGCCCCCTACTTGAAGCAACTTTTGTTTTATATGCGCTACCGCCCTTGCGAAACCCGCCATCCACACTTGGAACTGGAGTCCCAATGTTACAGTAATAGCCTACATAAAACCACAATAGACATTCTCAACTAGTATGATATTTTCCAATGTCGATGAATGTAATGTAGGCTACACTGCATATCTTGTCATTCTGAAAGTTGTTACATATAATAGGCTATAGCCTATTCAATTGAACTTATAAGCATCAACATGTAGGCTAACATCATGTAAGCCTATAGCCTAGAATTTCCTAATTACTAATTACACATGGCTCAAATGTTTGCAATACTTGGACCATGTCCTGACAATAAATGAAGAACTAGCTAATGTCTTCCCTATAATTAATTTTTATGATGTTGCTGTGTGTTTATAATTAAGACTGTGGACCACAACGCAATCTTGAAATGTTGATAATGTTGGGATACTATAGACCAACTGAAGTCTAACCCGCAACATGTTTGACATCCTTTAGCCAATAAATGACATTTTGCTAAAAGATTGAAGGGCTAGACAACAAACGCTCTAATTAAATGATCACTCACTATCAACACTAAAATGAATGACAGATTGACAAAGGCACGTCCATTTTCCGTGCCTTTGCTCCGTGCAAGAAGCGCCATCTAGCGATCAATAAGCGTAAGTCGATTTGACCCCCATCCGCGCTATAAGTAGAGAAAACCGGCTCTGCGCTTCTTGTGTTATGATTTTTAGAGGTTTACGTGTGGTCTTTCCAATTCCCAAAGTCACTACACAGGAAGTGTGTGAAAGGGTCATATCACAACATATGACCAAGGTCAACACACAACACACCAGTACGTGGAGGTAGGTAGCATGGAGGGGTGGATAGGAGGGTGTAGTCACACACACAGCAGGACCACTCACCAGAGGTCATGGTGTGGCTCTCACCAGAGGTCATGGTGTGGCTCTCACAGACCGGCTTCTGATTGAGGCCATCCTGGAGATCTAGAGACAGAAATACATGCCACTTTAGTCAGGCCTAGCTGTAAGTGTGTGTGATGTGCATGTGAGGTGTGTGTCTTTGTGTGCGTATACTGTATGTGTTGGGATGTGGTGTGTTGGTGTGCATGCACGTGTGTGTAACTGAAGCAGGCTGGTGTGGTGTGAGTATGTGTGATTAACCCTGCGTATGTGTGCCTAACCCTGTGTGTGTGTGTGTGACTGACCCAGCGCAGTTTGCGTGCCTGGCAGGGCCACACCCCAGGCCTGTGCAGTGTGATGCAGCAGCAGCGTGCTGATTTGGCGGTGTGCCTGGGCGTTCCAATGTACATTGTCTTTTCTGCGGTGCTGCAGCTGGGAGCGGAAATGGTCGTAGAAGTCCAACACGTTCAGCCCAAACCCACTTGCCACGCTGCGTGAGAGGGAATTCGCCTCCACAATGTCCTCACGCAGCGTTGAGCCCATATGGGCTATCTGCGGGTTTGGAGGTCAAGGGTCAGGGTTCAATATGACCATGCCAAGGAAGAGCCAGGAAGATTCAATATTCAATGTTCAATATGACCCTATATTGATTGATTTGATTCCTTAATCAGAATCAGGTTTATTCGCCATGTATGTTATACAAATCACAATCTTACACAATCTTAAATTAAGTAAAAGTACAAAAGTTTAACTATTTCTAAGAACTAAACAATCTAAGAATACAATTTAATGTATTTAAATAACAATTTGAATATCAATTATATATAGGAATAAGCGCAGCTAGTTCAGGCAGGGCAATCGGGCAGCACGCATCATCAAGGGACGTAAGGCGTCTTACTCCACCTTTCTTGCTCCGCCCACTACACCCATATTAGCAGCGCATATTCATTGGGCGCGTCCAATAAGGCGGCTTTAAAAGACGCGCGGATACGCACACACTCACCCCGGTCGTTTATGATCACTGATGCTGCCACTCTCCACCATCCCCTTCTCCCCCATGCTGTCTGTATGTTCTATCCATCAAGGGGATTATATTCTATTGCTCCCTGCCTCATATGTCATGTATGTATGTGTTGCATCGAGGAGGCAGGGAGTACTTCCCTTAGATCATCCACTCCGCCAAAGTTAAATCTACATGTCCATGTCATGTAACAATAAATGCTCAAATCTAATACGTGATTGTCTTGACTGAAATAACAATGAGCAGCATGAGTGGTCAACAATCAGATACTGAGATAGAGGTGGCTTATACATAGTGTAATTGCCATTAAATGGACTTATAATTGTTTATCGATTCATTCGTTCCTTGGATAAAACATGAATCAATTAAAATGGAATTAATTGATCAATCAAGGTCATATTGAACTGCCAGTACAAACGGGGGTCTTCCTGTGTTTGATGAATTCAACTAATGAGGAAAATTGATAAGCCTTTATAAACTTCTGACTTCCTGTGTACGTAAGTGTACGTGCGTGTGTGCGTAAGTAAGTGTGTGTACATGCATATGCATGTGTGTTTACCTCGGGCACTAGGAACCCGCCCCTGATGTTGTTGCCGACCGGCATAGTGAGGGTCCAAATCACTAGGCTCTCCTCAGGGAGAATGCTTTTCAGCTGCTTACAGAACAGAGTGAGGTTCTCCACGTAGTCCACTTCCCACGGACGGTTGTGTCTGAGACATACACACACACAGTGACACACACATAAACACGCAGGGATAAACAGGGACAGATGCATGTTCACACGCAACGCCACGCACACACTTTGCTATTTCAACATTTTCTAGGATAATACTTTGAAAAGGGTTTATGGGATATGAGTATGTTTTCCTGTGTGAGACAACAAATATATTTGCCACCAAACATGCAAGATCACAGACTACATTAATCAAAGAACCCTCATTTGAGGAAGATGAACTATCAAGGTGAACACATTATTATGTGACACGTGTCAGTGAAACATGACTAGAAGTTTCATAAAAAGTAGGATGTTGTCTGTTTTAACCTGCTTAGTTTGCAACAAGACTCTAAGCTTGCTTACGAGCTGGCTACTTTACTATCCATTCATGCAATAACAATAAACTGTTAATTAACTACAATTTTTCACGTTGATGTTTTCCTTCATTTTTTGTGTGCTTCAAAATGTTTTCAATCCTGGGGTAGAAAGTTTCTACGTCCTGTGCATGTTTACATGTGTGTGTACGCATGTCTCAACACCCCCACAAAACAAGGGGATCACCTGGAGATGTCCCAGATACATGAGTTGACCACAACCAGGTCTGGTCGTGGTCCACACCGGATGTCCTCCAGAACGCCCTCCACATATTCGGAGAATATCCGGGTGATAAAATAGAACCTGACATGGTGGTTGTCAGAACTATAGTCCCGCACCTCCCTATACCCTGTGGAGTTGTTCATTTTTGAATGTTGACCCCCCTCCAGCAGGCAGTCCTTTTCGAAGACCAACTCCCCCTTTCAAGAGAAAGGTAGTTGAGGAGGAATAGGGTTACACAAATATTTACAAAACTGTGAGGGGTGTTTTGTGAGATACTGTAATTACATTGGTCTAATAGCTGTAGAATTACCTTTCCAGCATCAAATATAAACGCCATATGTCTGAATTCACCTTAGTCTTCAACTGGGCCTCAGTTGTAAGGCCGTCTTTCTGCAAAAGGACTACAAGGTCCTTGTACACAGACCGCTGTACTGAAAAGGAAGATTTGCTTAAATCAAAAACACTTTCAGTTTCATATCCTTCTCACAAAAACTTGCTAGCAACTTCCAGTCAGGAATTTAATTTGATGACTCATATCAACTGACATCGGAGGTTTTATTGAAGCACAATAGCAGGGCTGGCAACTTGGAGTGAGATTTGGTATTTGGTGGGGCCAGGCTGTTCGCGCGTCTAAACTCCTCCAAAAAAGTTGTGAAACGTTATTTTGGTCAATTATTCCCCCCCTTTAATAATACCAATTGGTATTGTATTTTATATCGTTGGAAAGCCTGATTAGTCACCTTTACAACGAGGTAGCCTACAACTTGCAAGGACCGTGCATTCGTGGAAGGAGCAACACACCGTGTGGGTAGCGGCCCAAAACAATTTGCCCAAATCCCTGCAATCGCCCCGTCCGTTACTGACACAACGTTAGCAGGGCTGGTTGGCTTTGCATTTTCAACGTAGCCTATATGGGTCTTTACAAGGTGTGGCGTGAAAAATGCTTGAAATGCGTGTGTCTCACAGCCAATTCGTGAGAGTTGGCAGCCCTGCAATAGTTAATAAATTGAAGATGAGACGACTTAGCTTACTTGAGTCACCAAACACGAGGACATATTTATTCCGAAGAAGATCGTTCGCCTGGCCGTGGGTTACAAATTGTGTTTCTTCCTTCATATCAAAACAAAGACTAGTTTTATTAACATTATTGAAGTGTAAACTGATGTATTTAGGTCTTGTATTTAGTCCAACGTTATAGGCAAACTAGATGTAAGTGTTTTGACTGTGAAAAAGGTAGGCTTTACTTACCATCGTGCCTATTTCGACTGAATGGTAGCCTATACTGGTTTGCCAATAAAGTAGCCTACGCATTTCCTAGGTCGTGCCCGACGGAGTTTACATTTTCTCATTTTTTTATTTTTACAAAATCATTCAGTATTGAAGGTATTCCTCAACTAACTTGTTTATAGTGAGCACAAGTCCTTATTTTATTGTTTTCGTTATTACTTGTTGTATATTTACATTTACATTTATTCATTTAGCAGACGCTTTTATCCAAAGCGACTTCCAAGAGAGAGCTTTACAAAAGTGCATAGGTCACTGATCATAACAACGAGATATCCCCAACATTGCAAGTAGTCAAACATGAATCATACATTGTGAAAAAAACAACAATAAGTGCCCAAAGGGAAGAATCATTAGAGCATGAAGTTAAACAAGTTACAATTGAACAACATGAACCTTAAAAGTGCACGAGTGTAGGCTACCTGTGGAAGAGCAAACAACAGTCCTAAACTACCTCACAGCGAGTACAATAATTTTAAATCAGTTACAGCTAACCAACAAGAGCAGCAGGTCTTTAAGTAAGAGTCCTTGTGATCCTGGAAGAAACTAACATCATGTCCAGCACCTTTCGTAGGTACCGTTGTATTCCCGGAACAAGTGTGTCTTGAGCCTCTTCTTGAAGGTGGGGAGACAGTCAGTGTCTCGCTATCAGTGTATTGCTATCCCTCTATATGCACAACATGTGTCTAAAATGACCCGCATTCATTTCATATTTGTGTTGTATGGCTGAGTGTTTCTTTGCCAAATCTTGTCAGTTCATTTATTTCATAATTAAATATTCCAAGCATTCATCAAATATCTTGTTTTTGATTGCCACAAATACTTATTTTTCTTTTCGTACTTTATAATCAACTATTGTTTTTGTGTTAGGCCTACTACCTTCAGTTTACAGACATGGGTCAAAATTACCCATGTGTATTTCTATGGAGCTTAGTAGGAATTTTTGATATTTGTAGGCCTACATTTTTGCAATTTGGAACATATTTACATATTCATCTGCTGCCACACATTTCACGACCAATTCACGACAACGTCACGGATGCTTCAATCTGGCCTTATAAGAGTTATTGTTAAATCCAATCGAAAAGTCTAATTTGATTAGGTCATCCATTTCTGCAGATAGCAAAGACACGTTGAATTGACGTTGAGTTTTGGTAATATTGATCGTTTTCCGTCGGATAAAGTTATAGCAACGTTGCATTTGATTTTTTCAACATCGTTCAAAACTGTTGTATGATCAATCTAACTTCGAACTTTAACATAGTTCTTAAAGTATACGCAGAATAGGGCATTGGCAGCATCTAGACCTAAAAGTGCGCGATGCAAGCTTTTTTTAAACTTTGTTCGTTTTTCTAGCCTACATAGGGGTTATGGCCTATATATAGGACGTCTAAAAATAAACCTGCAAACTAGACAGGCAACTTCATCTATCACCTTCTTCTATTGTAAATTGATGTAATATGATAATTCCTTAAACCATTTGCATTACAGTGAGGAAAATATTGGCTACAGTGCCGGGATGACGTCGTTCTGGTCATGGGACCATAGATCGGGCATGGGACCGAGAGAGCATTTGCATTTTAAGTCTTTAACCTATTGCAAGTGACAATTTTGAAATATAGGAACCTACTAAATGGATTTCAATCACGCACATTATTAAGTGTTGCATCCCAGCAGGTATAAATGTAGGCAATGTCATGTAATTAATTTGCAGCGCAGCCTTATGTCATAGTAGTCATTAATTTTACTGAATTTTATTTTTTTTATCTACAGAAACAATTTAGGCTAATAGCTAAAATACTCAAATGAACTTGGAATATAATTTAGTCTTCCATTCTTTACTATAAAAAAGTACAAAAGCAATCAATTGGTGATGTGTAACATTATTAAGCAAACATTATTTGTATAGCAGACCAAAGCTGTAGGCCTATTAATCATACACAATACAAATTTGAGCTCCAATAATTTAAGAGTTAAATGTGGTAAAAAGGTGAATCAGAGTTTCATTTCTAAAGACCAATAATCACAGGATATCACAGTTCTTCTTTAATGAACCTAACTGTAATATTTTGGAAAATAATAAATTAAAATTGGCCTGTTAAAGCGACATAAGCAATTGCAGAATAATAATAACTAGAGAGCATACAATTTCTGGGGAAATTGTGAGGGTGTGCCTGCTTGTCCGTCCCTTTAAGTTTTTCCCTTCTAGCTAGTAGTGTCTCGCGTAGGCTACAGCGTTGCAGTAGGCCTACTGGTTTGAAATCACAGGTAATGATTATTTCACCAACAAATCGTTTAGCTGTAATCTAATCTCATAATAAATCGTACAACGAAAATGTATTTGTGAGTAATGTTTATTTTAACGATTGAAAACAGATGCATCATAGACCGCTGTAGTATGTGTTGCCCGGGCAACATAGGCTAATGTCATGATGCTAATGCTTCAGTGAAATAGTAGACTACTGTTTCCGAAAGTAGATGTAGGCCTAGTTCCTCAATAATATCAGCTTAAATATTGTACATTACACTTCACAGTTGTGTTTCATACCTCAAAGTAAAATGAGTAAAGAGTTATCACCCTGGCCTCTTTGCTTGTGGCGTTTCTGCAGCTGCCTTGCAGTATAGCGTTAAAGCTATAGTTAGCCTAGCTATCTCCCAGAAGTGAACAAGCTGCTAAACTAGCTAATGTTCTGCTAGAGGTAGTCACGCGTGTTTCATGACGTTAGTAGCGCCAGTGACTGTGGCTAGCAAGTTAGCCACGTAAATAAAAAATACATGCAACTCAATGGCTACCAACTTTTGACATTATGTTTTCTAAGTAATCAAAATATTGACGGATGCTTAGGGGGGCGGCACGATACCCTCCTTGCTGTGCAACATTCTCTATGCACGTTGTATCTAATGCGTCGTTGCTAACGTGTGCTGACGCTGTGAAGCATAACTGATTATTCTACCCTTTGCCGACAAAATAAACTTTATGCCACAAAAACGTTGTATGGTCCTAAACTGTGCAACGGAACGTAAATTCTGATACAAGCAAACTCAATGGAGACCAAGACGAAACTTTTGACATCGACGTTTTCTATGTAGTCCAACTATTGACCCGAGTTTTAGGGGGGCAATAATAATAAGATGAAGATATATGTGAGATGTCAAAGGTTGGCGCTCCTTGGCCAACTGTATTGATACAACACATTTTCATACAGAGATTGCAGCTCAAAGCTAAAAACCACCTGTCCTTTCGCCGTGATCTATGCGCATCTAGATGCCCAGCCTCCTAGCCATGTACTTCCCATGCTAGCCTTCATCTTCCAGCAGTTTTAACAGTGGTTTCTTTCTTGTCCATACCACCTTTTTCAAGAAGCTTGGAGCTCTCCCTTGCTGCTCAGATGGAAGACCAGGTAAGAGAATGAGAGACACAGGTGAAAATGTGCAGCCAATTCTAGATGAGATGTTCATTCTTTGAATTCTACAAGATCATTTCCATCATTTACTTTCTACAACAACATTTGGTCCCTGTTTCTACAAGTATATAACACATGAGTAATTATATTAGCTTGCTCCATAAATAAAATATTGAAACATAAAATACTTCA
>CAEFZP010004246.1:350000-551904 GCA_903064625.1 Mallotus villosus | reverse complement strand
GACAGGCAAGCTGAAGTTATTACGGCTGGCTGGAGACTGCATAAACTCACTGACCCTAGTGCTGTCAGACTGTGTGTGTGTGGATACACTACTGTCAGGGTGTGTGGTGTGGTGGATACACTACTGTCAGGGTGTGTGTGTGGTGGATGCACTACTGTCAGGGTGTGTGTGTGGGATGCACTACTGTCAGGGTGTGTGTGTGTGGATACACTACTGTCAGGGTGTGTGTGTGTGGATACACTACGGTACAGACTGTGTGTGTGTGGGATACACTACTGTCAGGTGGTGTGTGTGTGGATACACTACTGTCAGGGTGTGTGTGTGTGGATACACTACTGTCAGGGTGTGTGTGTGTGGATACACTACGGTCAGACTGTTGTGTGTGTGGATACACTACTGTCAGGGTGTGTGTGGTGTGTGGATACACTACTGTCAGGGGTGGTGTGTGTGGATACAACTACTGTCAGGGTGTGTGTGGTGGATACACTACGGTCAGACTGTGTGTGTGTGGATACACTACTGTCAGGGTGGTGTGTGGATACACTACGGTCAGACGTGTGTGTGTGGATACACTACTGTCAGGGTGTGCAGGGTTTCCTGCAACACTTTTCAGTTAAGGAGGGCCGCCTAAGCAACACACGCCTGCCACCTTAACTACGTCGCCGTCATAAAAAAAATATATATGTACATATATACGTACACACACACAGACATACGGTCGTATCCACCCACACACATAACATTCCTACACACAGAAACACACGCACACACACGACGACAGACAGACAGATGTTCCAGAGAAGGCCTCTGGCAGGGCACTGGCCCACCACATCCTCTCATCCTCTCCTCTCACCGTCTCCCTCCCTCTTTCTCTCCCCCTATATCTCTCTTTCTCTCTGTCATGTTCTCTTTCCTGCTTTGACTGTGAAGAGAACAGAATAGAAAGGCGTGTGTGTGAGTGTCAGTGTGTGTGTGAGGGAGTGTGCGTGCGTGTATGTGTGTGTGTGTGTATGTATGTATGTATGTGTGTGTGTTTGTATTAATTTCAGCCACTCAGCAGAAATACAAAACCAGGTGAAAACACAACACACACATACCTACACACACACACCAAGTGACCTTATAAATGCAAACACACAATTCCCTTAGAAAGAGGGAGATGTAAGACGAGGCGGAGGGAAGACTGATGAATGGGACGAGACGCAGAGATAGAGAGAGAGAGATCGCGAGATCGAGAGAGAGAGACGAGAGAGAGAGAGGAGACGAGAGAGAGAGGGGGGAGCATGAGAAAAAATACCACGGTATCACAGTAATGCGATTACAGCTCTAAAATATATTGTTGAACAGAGTATATATATTTTTAAGCAACAAATACAACTGTTTGAACAGCATTAAACATGTCCAGTTAAATAGTTCAATTATTTCTTTCTTTTTTACTAAAAAGAAAAATACATAATTATTGTTTTAATCTTACTTATACACACAGACGGTGGATGAATAAAAGTATAAACATGAAACCAGCTAAATGTAGATCCTCATTTTTGTACTAAATCACAGAAATGCAGTAGCAGAGCTCTGCCGTGAGATTAACATACCATGTTTCTTTTTGTCTGGTTTTTTAACTGTAGAACTCAGACAACTATCAACTCGTGAGAGTCAGCGTGAGAATGGTTGAAATGTGTGAGTCTCAGAGTCCATGCGTGAGATTTGAGAGACCTGTAGTAGGCTAATCTGCTCTTCCACAGAAATACATTTTTCTATGGCTCTGGTGCAACGTAACCTGAAATTAGCTGATGCTAGCTACTTAATTAGCCGTGTTAACTGCCTCAGTCGGTAGCATGCCAATAGTACTGTTCCAAGTTGATCTCACCAGTGCTAAACACGCTAACTGTACCTTGAAACCTGTAACTGGACCATGCCTAGTGGCGAGACAGTGGTGGAGAGGAAGAGAGTTGAAAGATCAGGGTTTTAGGACCATGGACAGAACACACCTACTCACACACATGCAAGAGAGACTGATAGACTCACCTGCTGTTCTTTGGTGGTAGAGGGAGATCCTGCTAGAACAGACCCAGAGAGGGGGGGAGAGAAGGGGGAGAGGGGGAGAGGGGGGGAGAGATCAGGTACTGTAGTATTTAAGGCTAAGGAATTAACTAAGGCTAAAGACACATTTGTTCCGGGAGTACAGCGGCACTTAAGAAAGATTTGTTGGATCAGATGTTAGCTTATTTCCTCCAGGAACACAATGACCATTATTGAGGGACTTGTTGCACTTGTTGGTTAGTTGTAACTGATTTAACTATTTGTACTTGCTGTAAATTATATTATTGTTGCTTGCTTTCCTCCAGGTTCACTCTAGCACTCTCGAGGATGCTGTTGTTTAATTGTAATCTGTTTAACTACATGCTCTTCTGGTTCTACCCATAGGCACTATTTCCTTTTTCACAATGTTTTTCATGTTTTGGCTACCCGCAATGTGTTTGGCTATCTCAATGTTGATCGTGCACTTTTGTAAAGCTCTCTCTTGGAAGTCGCTTTGGATAAAAGAGTCTGCTAAATGATAAATGTAAATGTATTAATTACATGGACTTTTGTGTTAGCGGCATGATATATTTGTGCTGGTTTGCATGTGCCAGTGTGAGTAAGTGTGTGTGAGTGTTGTGAGAAAGAGAGAGAGTGTGTGTGTGTGTGTGTGAGAGAAAGACACCCTCTCTCTCTCACACACAGGTACTCTTTCGTCTGAACACAATGTTGCTCTCCCCCTCTCTCCTCTCTCTCTCTCTACTCTCTCTCTCTCTCTCTCCCCCCCTCCCTCCCTCCCTCCCTCCCTCTCTCCTTCTCCTCTCTCCTCTCTCTCCCTCTCTCCCTCCTCTCTCCCTCTCCTCTCTTCCCGCCAGTAATCCATCCATTCCATCTTGAAAGCTGAGGCACCCAGACTACAGGACTGCTGACTCCAACCCAGACACACACACACACACTCACTACACACACTCAGCTACACACACTCAACTACACCACACACCCCAGCTCTGTAACTGTGTGATGTCAGAGAGTCCTGGCTTTGACCCTCGGCAGTAATGAGAGGATCTGAGCACACAGAACCACTCCTCCTCTCCCTCTCCTTCTCTCCTCTGTCCTCTTCTCCTCTTCTCCTCTCTCCTCTTCTCTCTCTGTCCTCTCCTCCTCTCCTCTCTCTCTGTCCTCCTCTCCTCTGCCCTCCTCTCCTTCTCTCCTCTGTCCTCCTCTCCTCTGTCCTCCTCTGCTCTGTCTTCTTCTTCTTCTCTCCTTTGTCCTCCTCTCCTCTGTCCTCCTCTCCTCTCCTCTGTCCTCCTCTCCTTCTCTCCTCTGTCCTCCTCTCCTCTGTCCTCCTCTGTCCTCTTCTCCTTCCTCCTCTCCTCTGTCCTCCTCTCTCCCTCCTCTCCTTTGTCCTCCACCCTTCTCTCCTCCTCTCCTCTCCTCTCTCCTCCTCTCCTGTCCTCCTGTCCTCTCTCCTTCTCTCTCCTCTCCTGTCCTCCTCTCTTCTCCTCTCTCCTCCCTTCCTCTCTCCTTTCCTCTCTCCTCTCTCTCTCCTCCTCCTCCTCTCCTTCCTCCTCTCCTCCTTCCTCATCTCCTCAAGAGAGGGTAAGAGAAGCTGGGATGATGGGACCCCAGGGAAGAGGGATGAAAGCAGGTGGATGTCACACATGAAAGCACACACACACACGCACTCACACACACACACACACACACGCACATGCACAAACACACACCACAAACACACATCTGTTTCTTCCTGAGTCTCCTCAGCTGTCTACATACACACCTCCACCTCCACCTCCACCTCCACCTCCACCTCACACCTCCACTCATACACCCACACTATACAGCGCATCGTCACTGACTATCTCTGCACTCGTCTCCTCGTCTCTCTCTCCGCATCCTAGCCTCTATCTCTCTCTACGTCTCTCTACTCTCTCTCTCTACCTCTCTCTCTCTCATCACCCTCTCTCTCTCTCACCCTCTCTCTCTCTCTCTCTCTCTCACCCTCTCTCTCTCTGTCTCTCTGTCTCTCAATTCAATAAAGCTGTTTTGGCATGAATGAGTGAGCATTGTTGCCAAAGCCATATAATATTAAACATATTAAATGTATCATTTACATTTGTTTAAATAAAGAGAAATAATAGTCATAATAACTCAAAATTAACTAAAAAATTAATTACAACATGAAAGAAAATAAATAGGATATAGGTATAAAGAATAATAGAATCATAATAATGAAATACATACAGAATACATACACCCTCCCTCTCTCGCTCTCTCTCCTCTCTCTCTCTCTCCTTCTCTCTCTCTCTCCTTCTCGCTCTCTCTCAACACAGAGACCACGGGGGGAGGGGGGTGACCCATGATGAAACAGACATGAGGTCATCTTCAGGCCATAAAGAACCATTAAAGGTTCCAAAAAGAACCTTCAGGAACTGAGAGGTATTACTGGAACCGTACAGTTCGACTATATAACCTTTACTACATGGTTCGTCCTGCTAAGATAGCTGTTGGTTTGTTTGGGGTGTAATGACGTGTACAGACTCTCAGGGAAGTGAGCAGAATACATCACCATCATTATCTCCATCCTCGCCATCACCGTCACGCCCGAACTTTCTCACCTGCAGCCTCCGCCGCCGGATTATCCCGGAGTCATCCATGGCGGAGCTTCCGGAAGAGGTTTCCCGTGCCAGCCGACCCTGCCCTCGCAGCGTACACCCGGGCGGGCTCTGCGACATCCACCGGAGGTCCGGTTAACGCTCGGGACTGCAACGGCACTGAGTTTGATCCAGAACGCACAGAGCGGGTGCCGTGTCACGTTGGACCTCCTGGAATGAAACAAACAAGGCGCTGTACCATATCATCCCGGTGTACTGGCACCGGAACGCCAGTCTGCAGGACCGGAGCCGATGTTTCCTCTCTAAAGACTCCTTCAGAGATGCCGCATGTCCACTGTCAGCTTCCGTCGCCGGTTGACGGTCGAACGCGCCCTCTCTCTGAGATGTGACGCTTCGCATATAACGAGATGCCCCTGAAGTCGGAGTTGTGTTTGCACCGTTTCCTGAATAGAAACCAACAGGATTTCGTAGAAATATTCAAATATTCACGATGTTCATTTTACTGCGCGTGAGCACTGACGCGATGCCGGTCAGATCGGTCACCGTGAACGGGATGCAAAGCGGAGACGTCCAGACAACAGCGGGATGTTTCCCAACGAAGAAACACACAACATACAAACACGAGCTGTCATATCGTCATCACAACATCGAGCAGACGGTAGCTTCTCATATCTTCCATTTCGGTACGAGTGAGCCACTCTGTCTAGCTTCCTCGAGCGCCAGTCCCGTTGACATTGCCAGTGATATGCCGAGGGGGACCATGTTCGTTTCCATAAACCAGCTCGTGCCAAGGCGCTACATAAGAACACTATAAAAAGAACATGTCGTTCTCCTTTCTCACGAGCTCCCTGTGAAAGTCCAGCGCGCTGGTTTGATCCTTCAATCTCTGTAATAGGCTCGAGCCAGGGAGGTTACAGGCTCGAGCGCTCTCTTTTCATCCCCTCCGTTTACTTCCTAAAGACAACAACGCGATATCTGTAACCAGTCTGCGGCCGGGATTCCCTCGCCCCTCCTCCACGCGCCACGGAGCCCGCCTGCCAGATGAATCAAATGCAAACGGGGGGGGCATCTCTTCTCCTCCCTCGAGCCTTCCCCTCCTCTCACCCTCATTCTCTCCCCCTAAACTGTGTTTTGCTTTGGATTAAAGGGTCTGTTAAATACAGTTGAACGTATTTTCCTCCAACCATCCTCTCCCCTCCCCCTCCTCTCCTCTCCCCCTCCCACCTTCTCCCCCACCCCCCCCCTCATCTCCCTCTTCTCTCCCTTTCAATTCCCCTTCCTCTCCCCCTCCAGGGTATCTAAGGCTGTGTGTGCACTCTAACAGTGTCTGTGTGTGTGTTAGTGTGTGTGTTAGTGTCGTGCGTGGGTATCTGTGTGTGAGTGTGTGCTTGTGCACAGCAGCATTATAGTACAGAAAGACAGACGGACAGACAGGCACACAGAGAGAGAAGAAGAGAGAGAGGCACATATAAGGAAGGAAAGAGGAGAGAGAGTAGGAAGGAGAGAGAGAGAGAGAGAGAGAGGAAGGAAGGAAGATAGGAAGGGAGGAGAGAGAGAGACAGCTTTGTGGTGTCTGTTCTCATCAGTATAACATCATCTATAGTGTCTCTGTCTCTCCCATACCTCTGCTAGCACAGAAGTGGGTCACTGTTACACACACAGCTACACTACACTCACACACACTCAGCTACACTACACGCACACACACACACACACACACACACACACACACACACACACAAACAGATGAACACACACACAGCTACACTACACTCACACACACACAGCTACACTACACTCACACACACACACAGCTACACTACACACGCACACACACAGCTACACTACACACGCACACACACAGATGAAGCCACACACAGATGAAGACACACACAGCTACACTACACGCACACACACACACAGATGAACACACACACAGCTACACTACACACACACATATACACACACATACACACATACACACATACACGTATACACACACGTATACACACACACATACACACTGGGTGGAATGCTCAGATAGGTATCTCTTGATCCTCCGGATGTTGTAGAGGGTGAATCTACACGACCAGGAGACCGCAGCAATGTGGGCTGTGAGGGAGAGCTTGTCATCCATGGTAACCCGAGGTTCCTGGCAGAGGATGAAGGGGTCACCGTCGCAGATCCCAGGGTGATTGAGAGATCGTGGGAGATGGAGGGTTTGGGCCGGGATGATGAGAAGTTCGGTTTTGGCAAGGTTCAGCTGGAGGTGGTGCTTGGTCATCCAGGCGGAGATGTCTGTGAGGCAGGCCTTGATTCTAGCTGAGATCCCTGGATCAGTCGGGGGGAACGACAGGTACAGCTGTGCGTCGTCAGCGTAGCAGTGGTAGGAGAAGCCATGGGAGGTGATGATCGGTCCAAGTGAGGTGGTGTACAGGGAGAAGAAGAGGGGTCCAAGGACGATGCCCTGTGGGACACCAGTGGAGAGCTTGCGGGGTCCTGACACTTTGCCTCCCCAGGAGACCTGGTAGGATCTTCCTGACAGGTAGGATGAGATCCACTGAAGTGCAGTGCCAGAGATCTCAGAAAGTCTAGCGAGCAGAATCTGGTGGTTGACCGTGTCAAATGCTGCAGATAAGTCCAGCAGAATGATGACGGATGACCTTGAAGCAGCTCTGGCAGACTGGAGGGCAGTAGTGACTGGCCACTGATTTGTTGGGGTCTATAGGTTGTTCTGAGAGAGAAAGTTTGACGGTTGGTTAGATACAGCACACACATACACATACACATACACACATATATACACACACACATATACACAGGAGAATACACCGTACCTAGGAATGATTTTGCTGGACCTGATGTTAGTTCTTTGCTGGACCTGATGTTAGTTCCCTCCAGGATCACAATGACTCTCACTTAGAGACTTGTTGCTCTTGTTGGTTTAGCTGTAACTGATTTAAAATTCTTGTACTCGCTGTGAAATATTTTTACTGTTGCTTGCTTTTCTACAGGTACACTACATGCTCTTATGGTTCTTCCCTTTGGCTCTTATTTGTTTTTCACAATGTGTGCTTCATGTTTGGCTATCCGCAATGTTTGGGGCTATCTCAGTGTTATGATCAGTGACCTATGCACTTTTGTAAAGCTCTCTCTTGAAAGTCGCTTTGGATAAAAGCGTCTGCTAAATGAATAAATGTAATGTAAATTTAATACACGTATAACACACACATACACACACACATATACAGACACACACATACACACATATACACACACATATACACACACACATACTACACACACATATACACACACATATACACACACACACATACACACACATATACACACACATATACACACACTCACATACACACACATATACACACACAATACACACACTCATATACACACACATATACACACACATATACACACACTCACATACACACACATATACACACACATATACACACACTCATATACACACACACATACACATACACACGCTCTCCTACTCAGACAGCAGGAACACTCTGCCCTCCTGTGGCCACTCACAGACCTGCAGCTCTGGTGGCTAGAGACATGGTTTGTTTGCTTCAGTCCCTGGTTACCCTGGTTACCATGACCTGTTAGGAACAGCAGGGGGCTCGTGGCAGGAAGCAGCTCATGTTAGATGGATCAAGTCTCACTCACAGACACACACACACTCACACTGCTGTAGCTCTCTACCTGTCTCTCCTCCTGTCTCTCCTCCTGTCTCTCCACCTGTCTCTCTACCTGTCTCTCCTCCTGTCTCTCCTCCTGTCTCTCCCCCTGTCTCTCTACCTGTCTCTCCGCCTGTCTCTCTACCTGTCTCTCCTCCTCTCTCTCTACCTGTCTCTCCTCCTGTCTCTCCTCCTGTCTCTCTACATGTCTCTCCTCCTGTCTCTCTACCTGTCTCTCCTCCTGTCTCTCTGCCTGTCTCTCCTCCTGTCTCTCTGCCTGTCTCTCTACCTGTCTCTCCTCCTGTCTCTCCTCTTGTCTCTCTACCTGTCTCTCTACCTGTCTCTCCTCCTGTCTCTCTACCTGTCTCTCCTCCTCTCTCTCTACCTGTCTCTCCTCCTGTCTCTCCTCCTGTCTCTCTGCCTGTCTCTCTACCTGTCTCTCCTTCTGTCTCTCCTCCTGTCTTTCTACCTGTCTCTCCTCCTGTCTCTCCTCCTGTCTCTCCTCTTGTCTCTGTACCTGTCTCTCTACCTGTCTCTCCTCCTCTCTCTCTACCTGTCTCTCCTCCTGTCTCTCCTCCTGTCTCTCTACCTGTCTCTCCTCCTGTCTCTCTACCTGTCTCTCTGCCTGTCTCTCCTCCTCTCTCTCTACCTGTCTCTCCTCCTGTCTCTCCCCCTGTCTCTCCTCCTGTCTCTCTTCCTGTCTCTCCTCCTGTCTCTCTGCCTGTCTCTCCTCCTGTGTCTCTGCCTGTCTCTCTACCTGTCTCTCCTTCTGTCTCTCCTCCTGTCTCTCTACCTGTCTCTCCTCCTGTCTCTCTACCTGTCTCTCCTCCTGTCTCTCTACCTGTCTCTCCTCCTGTCTCTCTACCTGTCTCTCCTCCTGTCTCTCCTCCTGTCTCTCTACCTGTCTCTCCTCCTGTCTCTCTACCTGTCCTCTCCTCCTCTCTCTCTACCTGTCTCTCCTCCTGTCTCTCTACCTGTCTCTCCTCCTGTCTCTCCTCCTGTCTCTCTACCTGTCTCTCCTCCTGTCTCTCTACCTGTCTCTCCTCCTGTCTCTCTACCTGTCTCTCTACCTGTCTCTCCTCCTGTCTCTCTACCTGTCTCTCCTCCTGTCTCTCTCCTGTCTCTCCTCCTCTCTCTACCTGTCTCTCCTCCTGTCTCTCCTCCTGTCTCTCTACCTGTCTCTCCTCCTGTCTCTCTACCTGTCTCTCTACCTGTCTCTCCTCCTGTCTCTCTACCTGTCTCTCTACCTGTCTCTCCTCCTGTCTCTCCTCCTGTCTCTCTACCTGTCTCTCCTCCTGTCTCTCTACCTGTCTCTCCTCCTGTCTCTCTACCTGTCTCTCTACCTGTCTCTCTACCTGTCTCTCCTTCTGTCTCGCTCCTGTCTCGGCCAGCTTACATACTCTACTGCGGTACTCTAGCCTAGAGCCTAGATGTGTGTGTGTTTCATATGTGAATGTGTAAGGACAGTTTGAATTATTACCTAAACGGATACATAGATACATGAGACATACAAGTACCCCAATTTCCCGTCGGAGATGTATAAAGCTGCCTACCTACCAACAGCCTGCAGTTACAACCAGCCAGCCACAAGATGTCGCTCTTGTCGTGCGCCGTCCGCGGCACGAGCTACAAGAACAGACTCGGTTCCTGATCCTGATCTGAACCCACGAAAACATCCACCCAGCTAACTGGCGACGTTAAAACACTTGAACACTCCGCCAGTTGGGATATCTGGGCCAATTCAGTCAACAATGTTCGAATCAAGTTCAATTTTGTAGCCTTTTACAAGCAATGCCACGGAGGGCATTTATGATGATCGTCCGTGTCCACGTGCTACCATCACATCAAATTTAAATGTATTTGTATAGCCCCTTTTACACGCAAGCATGTCACCATCACTTTCACCTTTTGAGGAAACCCTAAAATGAATATTCATGAAGAATCTACACCCAGAACCCTTACCAGAAATATATATATTTGTATATGAGTTGGGGAGTAATCAGTTCAAATCTGTACCCATCTGATTATTCCCCCACTCATATACTAATATATATATTTCTGTTAAAGGTTCTGGGTGTAGATTCTTCATGAATATTAGGGGCCGTTTTGGAAATAATTGTCTTCTCCTCACCGTCCACTCCTGTCCTTTACAGTCCTAACTCATATTGTCTATAGGTGTCTAATGTTAAAGGTAAGGCTACATTTAAAGTATGTTGTCCCTGTCTTAGGACATCCTGGTGGTAAGAACGAGATCAGTGGACCAGCGCAGAAGCTCTAAATAGTGGAAACAAATGTCTTGCAATTACCGGTAAGCGCCGTCTGCCAACAGTGACCCCGCGCTGAAAGAGCACAAGAACAGGGGGAACCGCGAGCCCCTCGGTTTAATCGGTCCCTGAATAGCGCGCGTACAAAGGATATCATTATTCCGCTCCTAATGACCGCGGCAGAAACGCTTCTGTCCGCTCGCCCCTCGCTTCTCAAAACCGAAAATAACGTTCTTCGTGATCGACTACTGTTATGAACAGTTTGAATTCCACCTTATCCTGACCACTCCACAAGTCTTTCCGTTTAATAATTTCGGTTTGCAATAAAAAATTAAAAAAAAACACACGATTTTAGGCAGTCACAGGCCTGTAAGCCAGGTGATGAGGGCTGTGGAGAGTGTGTGTGTGAGCGTGTGTGTGTGTGTAGTGATGTGTGTGAGGGTGTGTGTGTGTGCTGTATGTGTGAGGGTGTGTGTGTGTCTGTATGTGTGAGGGTGTGTGTGTGCTGTATGTGTGAGGGTGTGTGTGTGCTGTATGTGTGAGGGTGTGTGTGTGATGTACGTGTGAGGGTGTGTGTGTGCTGTATGTGGTCACACACATGGACAGTCAGTGTTTTTGTCACATGTACTGAGTTGTCATCAGGACAGTGAAATATCTGACCTGGCAGCAACATCTACAGCAACACAACAAAAGACAAAAGAATATATAGGCCTATAGGCATATATGTAACATCGAATTTTCAAGGATCAAAAAGCAAAACACACAAAATGGAAGCAAATTATGACAATATACAGAATTGGTCGGCTATAT
Organism: Mallotus villosus; assembly: GCA_903064625.1. NCBI lineage: Eukaryota > Metazoa > Chordata > Actinopteri > Osmeriformes > Salangidae > Mallotus > Mallotus villosus. The sequence goes on along the minus strand of CAEFZP010004246.1, from coordinate 540,483 downwards.
ATATTACACTTTACAGCAGTTAGCATCGTAATATCAGAATCAGAATGGGTTTTAATCGCCATGAAAGTTTGCACAGACAAATAATTTGCTTTGGCAGGAAGGTGCATACATTAAACATATATGAATCTTAAACATTTAAATATGAGGTCTAACTATACTAAAAGGTACATAGAATAGCAATACTTCAAATACAAATATACAGTCTAGCAGCTTATAGCCTACCATTGGTCAAGGTAACCATAAACAACAACACAGAAGGTCTCAGTCATGACCTCACCGCAGCGTCCTTAGTGACCGTAACTAGGCCACTAGAAAGCCATCTGTTCAGTGGAGGACAAGACATAATATAACACGCACACACACACATACACACACACACACACACACACACACACACAACACACACACACAAACCATACACACACACCACACAACTACACACAAACCACACACACACACTTCTCGGTGCGAGGCAGTCTACAGGCCTGCTACGTGAGTTAATATTACCCTGCTTCAAATGTCCCAGCTGATGAGGGCTGTAGCCCAGGTGATGAAGGGCTGTAGCCCAGGTGGTGAGGGCTGTAGCCCAGGTGATGAGGGCTGTAGCCCAGGTGGTGAGGGCTGTAGCCCAGGTGATGAGGGCTGTAGCCCAGGTGATGAGGGCTGTAGCCCAGGTGGTGAGGGCTGTAGCCCAGGTGATGAGGGCTGTAGCCCAGGTGATGAAGGGCTGTAGCCCAGGTGGTGAGGGCTGTAGCCCAGGTGGTGAGGGCTGTAGCCCAGGTGGTGAGGGCTGTAGCCCAGGTGAGGAGGGCTGTAGCCCAGGTGAGGAGGGCTGTAGCCCAGGTGAGGAGGGCTGTAGCCCAGGTGGTGAGGGCTGTAGCCCAGGTGATGAGGGCTGTAGCCCAGGTGTGAGGGCTGTAGCCCAGGTGAGGAGGGCTGTAGCCCAGGTGAGGAGGGCTGTAGCCCAGGTGGTGAGGGCTGTGAGAGTGTGTGTGAGTGTGTGTGTGTGTACATGTGTGAGGGTGTGTGTGAGGGTGTGTGTGAGCGTGTGTGTGTGAGGGTGTGTGTGAGAGCGTGTGTATATGTGTGTGTGTATATGTGTGAGGGTGTGTGTGTGCGCTGTGTGTGTGAGGGTGTGTGTGTGAGCGTGAGTGTGAGTTGAGTAGGACAGGTGTGACTCAGCACCTGAGAGATACATATCAAGGTCACTGTGATGCACCTGTAGGGATCACATATGGAGCCAATCATTTTATTTGCTCCTACAGAAACAACCACCACCGTCAGTTACACTTCCACATAAAATCACAAATACCGTCTGTCGTAGGAAGAAAATATGGTGTCCCAGTGAATTAGTGACAAAGAGAGAGAGAAAGCGAGACACTGTCAGTGGGCGAGAGAGAGAGAGGGCGAGACAGACAGAGGGAGAGGGCGAGAGAGAGAGAGAGAGAGAGAGGGAGAGGGCAAGAGAGAGAGGGGGAGGGGGCAAGCCAGACAGAGGGAGCGAGAGAGAGAGAGAGAGGGGCGAGACAGACAGAGGGAGCAAGAGAGAGAGAGAGAGGAAGGGGGCGAGAGAGAAAGAGAGGGAGGGGGCGAGAGAGAGAGAGGGAGGGGGCGAGAGAGAGCGAGAGAGGGAGGGGGCGAGAGAGAGAGAGAGAGGGAGAGAGAGAGAGAGAGTAACAGCCTAAGGGGCGGGGGGAGGGTGGGTGCCCTTCAGTTAAACCGCTAAGAGTCGGGCGCGCGGACCCCGGGAAGGAGAACTCCTAATCAGAGCTGCGTAGTTCCACAGCAGGGTTGTTACCGACACCAACACACAGCAGACTCAGAGAGAGGACCGCACGTCGCCTGCACAGGATCTACCGGAACACCGTTTCTCCAACCGACAAGTAAGAGCAGGAGGATGAGAGCATGTTGACGCTGGGTAACAACAGAGAATCAAATAAACCTATGCAATATGTAGGCTGTTTATGTTATATATATACTGAAATTTATATAAAACAAAATGCATTATTATCGGTTTGATACCAATAGTAGGTCAGGCATTTCAATGTGCCATCGCAAGTATTTTTTTCCGAAACCTTTTAGTTTGGATGGCTAGTTTGTCAACTAGAAACTCACAAATTGTCTTAAAAGTGAGGGGAAGTAGGCTAGAGCAGGTAAACCTCTTCAGTCTGAAGCTGCTCAACATGTTGCTCTTTGTCTTTAATCATTTAATCCGGTTATGTTGTCGGTGGAACACCGGTTTACCAGTCTGCACTGGGGGGAGGGGGGGGTCACTGCGCTTGTGACACTTAAACTGAAACCCTTTTTTAAAATCCTATCGGTTATCATGCCAGCTTTGTTTGAGATATTATGTCTTTCAGCATGACCGGTAAGGACTTAGTGACAAATCAGTGCGGGGCGAGCCACTTTTGTAGCTAGCGGCTTTCTTCTTGACCGGGGGGTGATGTGCTCATGCGCGTGGTACTCCCTGGTCAGATTAACTTGTGCGTCGGCCAGCATGTCACTCATCATCGTCTCAGCCGCAAGCCGCCGCCCGCCACAGTGATTACACTGTTAGCATCACGTCATCCACTGACCAGGAGCTCAAGGCTTGTTCTGTTCCGTGGACCAGAGACCACGCAGACGACACTCTCTGTAACCTTCTGAGGGTCCAGCCCTGCACTCTGGCTGGCTGCTTCTCCTTCTGAGGGTCCAGCCCTGCACTCTGGCTGGCTGCTTCTTCTTCTGAGGGTCCAGCACTGCACTCTGGCTGGCTGCTTCTCCTTCAGAGGGTCCAGCACTGCACTCTGGCTGGCTGCTTCTCCTTCTGAGGGTCCAGTCAGCCCTGCACGCTGGCTGGCTGCTTCTCCTTCTGAGAGTCCAGCACTGCACTCTGGCTGGCTGCTTCTCCTTCTGAGGGTCCAGCCCTGCACTCTGGCTGGCTGCTTCTCCTTCTGAGGGTCCAGCCCTGCACTCTGGCTGGCTGCTTCTCCTTCTGAGGGTCCAGCCCTGCACTCTGGCTGGCTGCTTCTCCTTCTGAGGGTCCAGCCCTGCACTCTGGCTGGCTGCTTCTCCTTCTGAGGGTCCAGTCAGCCCTGCACTCTGGCTGGCTGCTTCTCCTTCTGAGGGTCCAGCCCTGCACTCTGGCTGGCTGCTTCTCCTTCTGAGGGTCCAGCCCTGCACTCTGGCTGGCTGCTTCTCCTTCTGAGGGTCCAGTCAGCCCTGCACGCTGGCTGGCTGCTTCTCCTTCTGTGTTCCTGGGTGAGCTTCAGGTCACTTTTGGTGTGCATCACCTTGGGCTGAATAGCTGTAACAACTGTTCTGCTTAATAAACATAAGGTATAAGCTTAACTCAGCCCGACACTTTTATCCAAAGTCACATCCAACTAGTTCATATCAAAAGTACAGCAGAAGATCAACGATCAGAAGTGTTGAGTCAAGCAGACATCGAGCAGACACAGTGCAGGGTGAACCCTCCTCAGCTACCAGACACAGTGCAGGGTGAACCCTCCTCAGCTACCAGACACAGTGCAGGGTGAACCCTCCTCAGCTACCAGACACAGTGCAGGGTGAACCCTCCTCAGCTACCAGACACAGTGCAGGGTGAACCCTCCTCAGCTACCAGACACAGTGCAGGGTGAACCCTCCTCAGCTACCAGACACAGTGCAGGGTGAACCCTCCTCAGCTACCAGACACAGTGCAGGGTGAACCCTCCTCAGCTACCAGACACAGTGCAGGGTGAACCTCCTCAGCTACCAGACACAGTGCAGGGCGAACCCTCCTCAGCTACCAGACACAGTGCAGGGCAAACCCTCCTCAGCTACCAGACACAGTGCAACAATAACATCACAACAAAAGTATTACATATTGATTTCTGTTCCTGTGTCAGGTGGAAGACATGGCTGTCCAACACAGAATGCTGTTATTGGTCTGCACTTATCTGTCAGCCGCTCTGATTGGCCATACCCTGGGTCTGGAAGGGGCGTGTCTACAGGACGGCAAACACAAGGCCACGCCCAGTCCTGAGCCCCACCTTGGGGAGTGTAGACTGTACTCTGAGAGTGAGACCTCACACACACACACACTCACACACTCTCACACACACTTACATACACACACACATTCACACACTCTCACACACACACTCACACACCATTCACATCTCTCTCTCTCTCTCTCTCTCAAACACACACACATTACTTTGTTACTCTCTGAACTCCCCCCCAGACAGCTGCTGTTCAGAGCAGCACATTGAGGACCTGCTGGCCCCCCCTAGCAACAGGAGCCCCCCCAGGACAGATGTGGCCCCCTCAGCCCAGGGTAAACCCTGCTCCTGCTCCCTCCAGCTCCCTCCAGCTCCTCTCCTCCCTCAGCCCTCAGCGACCTCCGAGCTACTCCTCATCCCTGGCAGTCAGCAAAGTCATAGATCAAGCACGCGAAGGGAAAGGCAAGCGGCGAACGAAAACGAGAAGCAAGGACAGAGCGACGAAACGAAGAAAGAAAGAGAGACGACGAAGAAAGAGAAGCGAGCAAACGCAGAAAGAAAAGCGAGAAGAAGAGAAGACGCAACCGCAGCAGAAGAGAAAGAAGCCCGAAGAAAAGAAGAAAGAAAGGAGAGAAGAAAAGAAGAAAGCAAGAGAAAGACAAAACGAAGCAAGAAGCACGAGCAGAAAACGCAGAAAGAAAGAGAGAAGACAGAAGACCGAACGAGCAACACCGCAAACCACTCACGACGAGCAAGCCCTCCACTCCCTCCCTCACTCCCTCCCCTCATACCTCCTCTCTCCTCCCCTAATACCTCCCTCTCTCTCTCCTCAGATGTGAGAGCTTCCTGAAGAGGGTGACATGTTTCCACCGTTGCTCCCCGGATGCGGCCCGCTGGCCACACCCCCAGCGCCGGACCTCCCTGCTCGCCGTGCCGCTCTGCCACAGCTTCTGCCGAGACTGGTGAGGTCGCCACGGCAACCACCGGTTACCATGGTAACCCCAGGCAGTTGACGCTCGCTCCTGTCCTCCGTCAGCCCTGGTCCTGACATGACAAAACATGCCTGTGTGTGTGTACATGTGCCTGAGTGTGTGCATGTGTGTGTACATGTGCCTGTGTGTGTACATGTGCACTTTTGCTTGGATGTGTGTGCATGTATGTTTAGTCTATTTCGTTTATTTGTCCTTTTTTATGTGTATGCATTTATGTGTGTGTGTGTTTGTGTGCAGGTTCGAGACCTGTAGAGACGACCTCACCTGTGCACGTAACTGGGCCAGCGACCCTCGAGGACAGAAATGCAGTGGAGCATGCGTGCCCTACCAGCAGGTACCACCAGGGGGGTGGAGCTGGAGGGGGAGAGGGAGGGGTGCAGGGGGGCTGGAGGGGGAGAGGGAGGGGGGCTGGAGGGGGAGCGGTAGGGGGGGAGGGAGGGGGGAGGGAGGGGGGGAGGGAGGGGGGGAGGGGAGGGGGGCTGGAGGGGGAGAGGGAGGGGGGCTGGAGGGGGAGAGGGAGGGGGGGAGGGAGGGGGAGGGCATTAGTGTCAGATGCTGTCACATCATCCGTTATTCTCATCAATCAATTCATCTCTGTTCAACCTTGGGGTGTGTGTATGATGTGTGTGTGTGGCGTGTGTGTGTGTAGATGTACCAGCACGGCAGGGATCTGTGTGAGAGCGTGCTGGGCGAGGCCTTCGTGACGGTGGAGGATGAGGAGGAGAGGGCGGGGCCAGGAAAGGAGGGGACGGGGACAGGAGGGCATCCCTGTGGCTGTCTGACCCTCAGCACCGCTGACCGAGAGGTGATGACCTAGACACACACACACACATATATATATACACACACACAACTACACACACACACATATATACACACACATATATAGATACACACACAAACACCGCCTATATACACAAATACACACACAAACACATATTTATATATATACACACACACATGTATATACACACATACTACATACATACATACATGTCCTCTCCTGTGTTGTCATCTCCAGGTGATGGCAGCTGTGAGTGCTGAGGAGGAGCAGGACACCACCAAGAGAGGCCTCCCTCACGCCCCCTGCTCCCGGACCCCCGCACTGCCCCCGCAGGCGCGGAGGGCCAACGCAGCGCTGCGGAGACGCTCCCTCCAGCCGGACATAGAGGGGAGCGGGAGCGGCATGTAGACGACTGACAGGAAGCTTTGATGATGTCACATCCTGTTATTCTGTCATCATTGGGCTTGCTAGTGTACTAGCTAGTGTCGTTCAGATGTTCCTAACCAGCCTCTTCATGCGAGGAGGACGAGGAGGACCTACCCTAACAGCATCATCATCATGTAGTCATCTTCATCACCACCATCATCATGTAGTCATCTTCATCACCACCACCATCATCATGTGGGGGCGATACACTCACACACACACACACACACACTCATAGACACACACCTTTAAACATACACACATTCATACACATACACGTTTAAACATACACACATTCAAAACACCCACACTCATACACAGACATCTAAAAACACACACACTCTCACACACCAGTGTCTCTGTTCTTCAGCTCTGCAATAAAGATTTGTCTCTCCTGGGTCTCTGTTTGGCTTCTCTGGTAGATAGGTACACACACACACACACAGAGCCTCACACACACAGCCTCACGCACACACACCTCTGCTCTCTGGTGTGCTGATGTGTGTGATCTATAGTAGAAGTGACTTGATGAATAACACCTCTCTCTCTCTCTGTCCCTCTCCTCTCTCTGTCCCTCTTCCTCTCTCTGCTCTGTCTCTCATTCTCCCTCTCTCTTTCTCTGTCCCTCTCCCTCTCTCACTGCCCTGTCTCTCCCCCTCTCTATTTCAGTGTCTCTCTCCCCCATGTCTCTCTCTGTGTATGGCCCCACCTCTCTCTGACTATGTGCAGGTGTGTATGTGTGTGTCTGGGTGTGTGTGTCTTCTGCAGGTGACTAATATGCAGAGTTAGGTTGTACATCAGAGTCACAGAGCGGAGCACAGTGGTGCTACAGAAGTAGTCCTTGACATTCTCCTCACCAGCACAGCAGGCAGACAGACAGACAGACAGACAGACAGACAGACAGACAGACAGACAGACAGACAGACAGACAGACAGACAGACAGACAGACAGACAGACAGACAGACAGACAGACAGACAGACAGGCAGACAGGAAGGCACATTCTTCAAAAGTAGAGAGGGGGTGAAGAGAAGGATGGAGCGAGACAGAGAGGGCGTGTGTTAGGGGGGAGACAGAGAGAGAGTGTGTTAGGGGGGTAGACAGAGAGAGATTGTGTTAGGGTGTGCAGGCCTGTTGAACACAGGGACATGTATAATAATAACACAATAATGCATAATATGGCATACACACTGTCAGACAAAAACATCAGCTAAATGAATAAAATGCAAAAGCCTCAACTGTATCCTGACCAGAGCTTAGCCAGTTAGCAGGGCAACACTGCCCTCTCTGGTGAGTATGTGCTGTGCACATGATGCAGGTGTAGAAAGCGTGTGGGAACGCTAACCAGCTAGTGCCAGCAGGTGGCCCTGTCTACACAGAGAACCACCCTGCTCACAGAGTCGACCAGCTAGTGCCAGCAGGTGGCCCTGATAACATGCTGTTTAATCCCCCTTGTCCTCTACAAATGAATCTATAGGCAGCATGCCAGGGCTGGTACGATACTGACCAGCCTGACAGGAAGCGGAAGAGGTGGAGAAGGTGGAGAGGAGAAAGAGGAGGAGGAGGCCAAGAGGAGAGGAGGGTGGAGAGGGGAGAGGGGAGAGGGGAGAGGGGAGAGGGGAGAGGGGGAGAGGGGAGAGGGGAGAGGGGAGAGGGGAGAGGGGAGAGGGGAGAGGGGAGAGGGGAGAGGGGAGAGGGGAGAGGGGAGAGGGGAGAGGGGAGAGGGGAGAGGGGAGAGGGGAGAGGGGGAGAGGGGAGAGGGGAGAGGGGAGAGGGGAGAGGGGAGAGGGGAGAGGGGAGAGGGGAGAGGGGAGAGGGGAGAGGGGAGAGGGGAGAGGGGAGAGGGGAGAGGGGAGAGGGGAGAGAGGGGAGAGGCAGTAGATGAGAGACATCGAAAAGAGAGCGTTAGGGCAGCAGAGACAGACAGGTAAGAGAGGAGATAAGGACTGGAGAGACAGACAGCTGGGAGAGGACAGACAGGTAGCTATGGGAGGAGAGACAGACAGTTGGGAGAGGACAGACAGGTAGCTATGGGAGGAGAGACAGACAGCTAGGAGAGGAGAGACAGGTAGCTACGGGAGGAGAGACAGACAGCTAGGAGAGGAGATACGGACTGGAGAGACAGACAGCTAGGAGAGGAGAGACAGGTAGCTACGGGAGGAGAGACAGACAGCTAGGAGAGGAGATAAAGCAGGGTTGATAAAGCAGGATAGGGCAGACATGAGGAGAAAAGCAACAGTTGTTTTGTGATCAATTCTCATAATTCTTAGAATAAGGTTTCATTTGGAATAAACTACAGATTGTGCCCCAAACAAACTGTTAGTTTTTTTTACAAATCTGTGGAAACTTGATTGTTTCGAATGGTGATGCTGAAAGACGTGGTAGACTAGTGGGCGAAGGTTACTTTTTTCCACAACGAGGACAAAAACAGGAGAGTTGTCGGTGGAAACGGGGCGACAGGCCCACCTTCTGCGTGCGTCAGATTAGAGAACTTCCCTCCAAAACAGCTGAGGTGAGAAAGTTCGCGGGCGCCGACCTCAGCCTTCAGCTGTCTCCTCTGATGTGGTTTTTAGAGATTCTCTCTGAAGTTTGTCGTTTCTTCGGAACTATGAAACGAGGTCTGTTTTTCAGAGGCCAGATATGAACGGCGGGGTCGTTTTGCTGGTGTGTCTGTGTGTACGTCATTAACTGCTTTACGGGACAGATTCTCCGATCCCGTTGTCCGCGCGAGCAGCTTGAGCACGTTCCATCACTCCTCTCCTGCCACGCAGCAGGCGGTCTGGACCGTTGGCAGCTCGTAGAGGTTTTCAAAGAACAGATTGTTTGGATTTAAAAGTAAACTTTGATGACTAACCTTCATAGAGGCCACGTTTACAAGGGGGCCTTTCCCCCAAACCCCTGAGCGGGTGAGAGTGAAAGAGGCCGCACATTCTTGTGTGTTGACGTGTCTCTACCGTACTCCTGTCGCTGGCAGCGCCAAACCCTGTCCCATTCAAACAGATGCTGCCGCGCGCTCCAGACGCCCACGCGCACCCACTACACTGCCAAACAGCTTGGCATCTCGAGACGCCCCCGACATTCCAAGGACCGCTGTCACTTCCCTTCGTGTGCCGCGGTTAATTATGATAATAACTACAAATCTGTTCCAATCTGACGCGTGGACGACTAACAGGGTTCTGTATCGTGCCTTTACGCACGAGGATGTAGGCCGAGTCCAGAATCACTGAAAGTGGGATTACAAACGATTAAGAATTGACTCTACACTTTACAGATTAACGGGTCGTTAGATGTATTAAGTAACACTGGAGCATATAGGGTAGGTAGCTGGGTAGCTGTCAAAGACCCACGCAGCAGTGCTTTAGACCAGATCATTTTAATTAAGACCGCTCTCATTCAGTTGCCGCTCAGTGCTTTTTAATATGCAGACCACATTCCGTGGCCTTCAAGAATGTGTTTCTACAAAGGTTGCGTGTGATACGTTTTCCTTTGAGGAACACAACTAAACTAAAGATAGTCCGCCTTCTCCAACGGGCCGGGACACTCACTGCGGTTACATGCATTCGAATTACTGGCTTAATCGGATAGAAATAGAATTATCCGTTTCTTGTAAACACCTTAATTCGAATCATTGCGATCCGATCCGATCCGATCGACACCCCGGGATAACTCTGTCCGATTCGATTGATAATTCGAATAACGCATGCATGTAAACGCTTAATCGGACTATGAACTGGATTCAGCGTCTTTGCGCATGCTTGAGCCACCCTCCCAGGTCGTGACACGGAAGTCGAAAAAGGCTGTCGCTGCCAGGAGCTGGCCCAGTAGAAACAAACAAACAACGCGATGTACAACCCAGAAGACTTTGTGTCTGCTCTTCATCAAGACTGTTCGTCGAGACCTTTGCGGTACTGTGGCAAAGTGCAACCACATATTGGTGGTCTGAATTAAATTATCCATGTTCCTTCGGCGGCGTCTTCTCTCCTTTATCAATCTAGCCAATATCGCCGTTTGCATTCGCAGTAGGCTAGCTACTCCTATTGTCATCATGCACGAAATGTAGCTAGGGGACGTAGCTAGCGTCACCTTGCCATCTTTCTCGAAATGTTGATGTTGTTGTCATAAATATATGTAAAGGCCTTCATGTATATATCTATGGTTGTTGTTGTTGGTAGTGGTGAAGAGGTCAAGCGGAAATGGCGGTATCACCACTAGTTGTAATGAAAACAGCGCCACGTATCGGACTGGGATATGACATGCTTTCGGCCAATAATTCGGTTTATTCTCCGTCATGTACATTCGGATAATCCTGTTCTGCCAGAGAGTAGCATTATTCGAATTAAGCAAGATTCGAATTACTACCATCATGTAAACGCACTGTGTGTTATACGCAGTAACAAATCAAACGGAATCGATTTGGAGGAGTGGCGGGTGGGAGTTCCCCGGAAAAGTTTATTTTGTAGTGACGTTGTTCGAGCATAAAAATGTCCATATATGGACACACTGTTGCGTCTACCGAGAGATCTCACGTGCCAGGACGTGAGAGCGCGTGAGGAGATAGCAGAGGTGATATGAGAGGAACGAGGCTTGACTGAGTCTCATATATGCACACAGCAGACTAAATGTACGGCTACAAATTAAATGTTTCAAATGACTACTAATGCTAATACTACATTTAGTAGCTAATGCTAATATGTGTGCATTAATAGCACAGAGAACCACGCTGTGATCTTGAGCATGCGTGTTTAGCGCTGCGTGGTCCTCGCTGGAATGTGTTTTTTTTTGGCGTGTCTGTGTGATGATCTAATCTGATCAATTTGAGAAGGAACAGAAAATGAACAGTAGCCTTTTTGAAGAATTTCAGGAGATTCAATGTTCAGTTTGAAAAATACTTTACTTCTTTACTTAAATAAGTCACACAAATCATAAAAAAGGACACTGTAAACATCAAATATCCTCAGAAAAGTTTGTTAGGATCAACCTGACAAACGAAATAATTTACACATCAAATAAACACAGCATGACAGAACGCATGACAAAATACGTAATGCAAAAGTACAAACAATACATTTAACTTCCCATTGTGTTATTCAGTTCGCCTGCTGGCAGTCTGGGTCGACAGTCTATATAGGCACGGAGGCTGGCAAGGTTGCCATGGTCACTGGAGAGATGTCCAGCAGCTGGCATTAACAGTGTCCCAGTGAACGCGAGCCGTCTCCCTCCACGAATCTTCAGCCCCGCCGTCCTGACTCGAGGACAGCCTGTTCGAGCTCTTTCAACACGCATCTTGCGCATAACGTTACTTCAGTGTTGTCACTCTCTCCGTGTCCGTTCTCTGTTCAGAAGGCCTCCATCTTACTGGTCACCATCAGCTGGCAGCCGCTGCTCATGTGCGTCAGAACCTTCCGTTTTAGTTGCGATACCTGGTCCCTGAGCACCGACGCCGAGCTTGACAGCCCCGCGTTGTCCGACTTTAGGACTTTCACTTTGTCTTCCAGACGGGAGATGCGCTCGAGCTTGCGCCGCCGGCATTTGGTGGCCGCCATGCGGTTTCTGAGCCTCTTCCGCTCCGTCTTGATTATCTCCTGGTTCTCCATGTCGATGGGGGACATGGGCGGAGACCCGTCGCTGCTCAGTAGGTCGGGGACGGTCTGGGGCTCTTCCTTCAGAGCCAACAGTCGCTGCGGATGGAGCGCAGTGCCGGGGAGAGCGTGCTGGTAGTGATGCGCAGAGGTCTGTTGGTGGTGGCTAGGCTGGTGAGGCGGCAGGTAGCTGATAGTGGCGGAGGGATAGCTGGATGCGGAAGTGAGGTTAGTGTTTGGACAGTAAGCGTTCAGTGTTGTGTAGATGGGAGGCTCGGGCTGCAGGGAGGAGGCCAAGACGTTAGATGGCGCTGCGGAGCAGGCGGTCACCCCGCCGGCACCGAGAGACACATTGGGAGGCGGCATCTGGTTCATTTTATGGAGCTCATCCAGAGCCTTGACGAAGCCCTCCGCAAAGCCCTCCTGCTCGTCGGTAATGCCCCGGTTGTAGAAGAACTGTCCCGGGGTGGGAGTGGTGATCACTCCGTTCCCGTTCTGGATGATGAGCCTCTCCAGCTCCGGGGACGCGAGCCTCAGGGAGCCCACGTCCTGGTGAGCCGCCTGGTACAGCTCTGCCTCCGCGCGCAGCTGCGACTTGAGGCTACGGAACGGTTCTGTCAAGTTCAAATTCATATTCTGCTTCAGCAGTTTGTAGTCTTGCATTGTTGCGTCTGCGTGGCCGTACGCCGACAGAAAAGAGTCGTCGTGATAGAAGGGCTGCTCCATTTTTGTAGACATAAAGTCGTAAGAAAGTGATCTTACCGGTCGCTTCAGTCAAAACAGTCTTAGGATAGTGGTCAACAAACTACGGTCACTAGAGCGCGTGCATCAATGCAAGCACCTGTCTTGATTGTAAAGGTTATCAATACTGAGCTTTAAACTGTCACTAGTCCAATATGAAGCGCAGGTCCTCGGCTACGGCACAAACCGCGTCTTGATTTCCGTTCCTGTTGTTTTATTTTCAAGTCTGGAAAACTTCTGTAACTGTTATAGTGAAAACACCCGTGTGTACCTGGTGTCTCTCGTGGAGGTAAATCATCGGTCATGGTTTGAAACGTTACAACAAGCATATTTATACAGACCCACCGATACACACGCGCTGCCAATAGTGAGGGGAGCTCGGGATTGGATAGAACCTGTAAATCCACGCCCCGACAACAAACGTCACGACTGTGACGTGATTATCGGGAAAGGGGTTGTAAACAACAGACGTGAGATCGCTGACAAAGAGAGAGAGAGAGAGAGAGAGAGAGAGGGAGATAAAGGGAGGGAAGGAGAAAAACAATAGAAACAGAGAGAGAATAGTGAAAAGCATTAGATAATTTTAGATCATACGTTGCTGTAACAACCACCAGCTATCCATACGGGTTCAGCCGTACCGCTGGATTTTTACATAATCCGTTTGCGTTGTCTCGCGCACCGATAGAGGCTATAGTGAAACTATACAAGGCCTTGTGTTTAACTTGCCCCGGGGTATCTGTAACGAACCCGCGTGTCGGTGTTTTATGGATGTGTTATGTAAAGATCCTTTCCACGATACTTTGAAATCATGACAGCACTATGTTGTGTTGTAATAGGCCTACTGTATTTCTGCTGAACCACTCGTCGTAACTCCCGGTGATTTTGAAATATTGATTTAAACAAACAGGAACATGAACTATGTTATAATTCTTATTGAAAAGTATTGTTGACCTTATCACCTTTATTAGCCGGCATTTGATCTGTCTGCTCTGGTAGGCTAATGTTCAGAATGTTTCACAGTGCAAAGGAAGCTAGTCCATATATGGTCAGCATGACGCGCAGTTCCTCCGTGGGAGAAGCGGGAAGCCCAGCCCCCTGGCCGCGCGCCAGTAGCCTAGTATTCCTGCCTCGAGCCAACCGGGAGAGCGAGGGACTTTCTGAGCTTGCTCTGCTCAGATGCTTGTATCTGACGCGGGTGTCTCGGCTTGGGAGCTCGTTATCTTCAGCTGCTTGAGTTCTGTTGATGTTCATTGCTGCTCTTGTTTTTGCATCTATTGTGTGTTACCTCGGTTTTCATGATTATTTCTGAGTTATCGCAAGAGGTGCTTTTCCTGTGTGATAAATAAAAGTAAACTGCATTGCAAACTTAGTAGCTTAATAAGGCTGGTCACCTTCTCCCTCACTCTGTCCATGAAACATGTGTGTGTGTATGTGTATGTATGAGAGTGTGTGTATGTGTGAGAGTGTGTGTGTTTGAGAGGGTGTGTGTGAGCAACCAGGGTCTGTGACTGTAGGGTGTGTGTGACTCTAGGGTTAGGACACAGTGTGTGTGAGAGTGTGTGAACAGACTGTAGGGTTAGAGAGGGACACAGTGAGTGTTACCTGCCCTGTGCTCTGCTGCTTACAGTAAGACTGTGTTTGTATGTGTGTGTGTGTGTGTGTGTGCAGCAGCACGTTCACAAACTCGGTGGAGGAGGAGGAGTAGGAAAGGAGGAGAGGAGAAGAGAGGTGGAAGGAGGGGGAGAGCAGGGAGGGAGGACAAGGGAGGTTGAGAGAGGGATGATAAGGAAGGAGAGGAGGAGTGGGGTAGTGTTAAATTGTAAAGAGATCATCATCATTGATCTTGATATAAATGAACATGTCGTGCAAAAATCTGAACTGTGTGTGTGTATGTGTGTGAGAGAGAGGATTGTTCTCAGGTTATAGAGAACCCAGGAGAGCATTCTACACATCCATCCCTGACTCCCAACAACAGCCTGTCCTCCACTCTCTGATTGGCTCTCACTGTGACTCACCCTGGCTGAAGGAACCAACCAGAGGTCAGAGGTTAGTGAGGGCTGTCTCTCTGCCCTTCACACTTTGCTGCACACACTGACATACACAGTCAGCACAAAGAGCTTGACTGAGACATGTGTGTTCTTGTGTTTGGTATGTGTGTGTGTGTGATGGTGGTTAGTGAGTGTGTGTGTGTGTGTGTGATGGTGGTTAGTGAGTGTGTGTGTGTTCCCTGAGATGTTGACTGTTACAGAGACACAGTGATGCCTGTCATTCTTCCACTGTGAGCCTGGTATTAATAGACCTTCCATCATCATCATCATCATCATCATCACATGACAGCGTGAGGTTGTTGTTGTGTGGGAGGTCATGTGACCCTGGTGACTGATCACAGTCCAGTGAAGTCATGTTTACATGTTACAGAGAGACAATCTAACAACAGAACTAGTCCTGGTCTGATCCTGATCTGGTCCTGGTTCTGTTCTGGTCTGATCCTGGTCTGGTCCTGGTTCTGGTTCTGGTCTGGTCCTGATCCTGGTCTGATTCTGGTTCTGGTCCTGTCCTGGTCTGGTCTGGTCCTGGTCTGGTCCTGGTCTGGTCCTGGTCCAGGATGTGGTGTGGATAAAAGCTCTTTCCTCTAGCTGTAACATCCCTGTCAGCTGTGGAGGTTGGTCACTCACTCAGACTTCCTCTGTTTTAGTGTTTGTCTAGAGCAGATCTGTCTGTATAAATGATGTCTGTGTGTGTGTGTGTGTGTGTGTGTGTGTGTGTGTGGTGTGTGTGTGCCTCTGGGGCTGTCAGGTTGCTGCCCAGTCAGCAGAAAGAAGATCATAAACAGACTGGAGCCTAACAGCCCCAGACACTGCTGACACCACACTTCAGTAAAGGAGCAGTCCGCTGATTTACTGCTGTCATACACAGCAGAGCTCCTAACTACTGCTCTCACAGGGAGCTGTCTGACCTAGGGATCACCCTGGGAACACACACACCTGGGGGGAACACACACACACACCTGGGAAACACACACACACACCTGGAAACACACACACACACACCTGGAAACACACACACACATACCTGGAAACACACACCTGGGAACACACACACCTGGAAACACACACACACCTGGGAACACACACACCTGGGAACACACACACCTGGAAACACACACACCTGGAAACACACACACCTGGAAACACACACACACCTGGGAACACACACACACACACACCTGGGAACACACACACCTGGAAACACACACCTGGAAACACACACACCTGGAAACACACACACACACACCTGGGAAACACACACACCTGGGAACACACACACACACTCTCTCTCTTTCTCCCAGGACCAGGAAGTCTTACTCAGGTGTTGATGAGAGTGTGTCTGCTCTCCTTCCTGGTCTGGGCTCACTGTGGAAAACTGGAGGATCTCTAACCCTGGTTGTCATAGCAATAAGCTGAGGGAGCCGTGCCTGAGGTCACGACCTGCTTAGACAGCACACCATTGGCTGAGAGAAGAGCAACTAAGATGACAGGGAGGTGAGTCAGTCACAACTCACAACCACCAGAAACACATACACACATGTATCCACTACACATGGTGTGGGGTTAGGGTTAGTGAGGTGGTTTAACTAGTGTGACGGCCTCCTCCTCCTCAGCCGTTAAGTGGCTACACGTTGTGGCAACCTTTTGACTTTTGTTAATACACCTTTCAACACTGCTCACCATCATGAGACACTCACACCTTTGGTTATGTTACATTAGTATTCTTTAATAAACGACCACAGCAGATAGTCCTCTCGCATGTGTTCCCCTTTGTTTAGTCTCCACCACTGAGCCGGGTTCGTGACACTGGTGATATGGTGGGTTTAGGGTTAGTGAGGTGGTTTAGCGGTGTGGGGTTAGTGTTAGTGAGGTGGTTTAGCGGTGTGGGGTTAGTGAGGTGGTTTAGCGGTGTGGGGTTAGTGAGGTGGTTTAGTGGTGTGGGGTTAGTGAGGTGGTTTAGTGGTGTGGGGTTAGTGAGGTGGTTTAGCGGTGTGGGGGTTAGTGAGGTGGTTTAGTGGTGTGGGGTTAGTGAGGTGGTTTAGTGGTGTGGGGTTAGTGAGGTGGTTTAGTGGTGTGGGGTTAGTGAGGTGGTTTAGTGGGTGTGGGGTTAGTGAGGTGGTTTAGTGGTGTGGGGTTAGTGAGGTGGTTTAGTGGTGTGGGGTTAGTGAGGTGGTTTAGTGGTGTGGGGTTAGTGAGGTGGTTTAGTGGTGTGGGGTTAGTGAGGTGGTTTAGTGGTGTGGGGTTAGTGTTAGTGAGGTGGTTTAGTGGTGTGGGGTTAGTGAGGTGGTTTAGTAGTGTGGGGTTAGTGAGGTGGTTTAGTGGTGTGGGGTTAGTGTTAGTGAGGTGGTTTAGTGGTGTGGGGTTAGTGAGGTGGTTCAGTGGTGTGGGGTTAGTGTTAGTGAGGTGGTTTAGTAGTGTGGGATTAGTGAGGTGGTTTAACTAGTGGTGTGGGGTTAGTGTTAGTGAGGTGGTTTAACTAGCGGTGTGGGGTTAGTGTTAGTGAGGTGGTTTAGTGGTGTGGGGTTAGTGAGGTGGTTTAACTAGTGGTGTGGGGTTAGTGTTAGTGAGGTGGTTTAACTAGCGGTGTGGGGTTAGTGTTAGTGAGGTGGTTTAGTGGTGTGGGGTTAGTGAGGTGGTTTAACTAGTGGTGTGGGGTTAGTGTTAGTGAGGTGGTTTAGTAGTGTGGGGTTAGTGAGGTGGTTTAGTAGTGTGGGGTTAGTGAGGTGGTTTAACTAGTGGTGTGGGGTTAGTGTTAGTGAGGTGGTTTAACTAGCGGTGTGGGGTTAGTGAGGTGGTTTAGTGGTGTGGGGTTAGTGAGGTGGTTTAACTAGTGGTGTGGGGTTAGTGTTAGTGAGGTGGTTTAGTGGTGTGGGGTTAGTGAGGTGGTTTAACTAGTAGTGTGGGGTTAGTGTTAGTGAGGTGGTTTAGTGGTGTGGGGTTAGTGAGGTGGTTTAACTAGTAGTGTGGGGTTAGTGTTAGTGAGGTGGTTTAACTAGCAGTGTGGGGTAAGTGTTAGTGAGGTGGTTTAACTAGTGCTGAGGTTGTGTAATGTTATGATACACATACCGTACATGCATGCAGAGACATACTTACACACACACACACACACACACTCACACACACGCACACTTACACACACTCACACACTCACACACACTCCCTCTCCCATTCAGCTGCTCTTGTTTGATGTGGTCTTTAGAGAATGTCTTTAAAGGAATTCTTCTCTGTCTTTGAAGTCGTCTTCTCTTTTATCTTCTGATAGTTTGTGAGCTGAAAAAGTGCCAGTGAACATACAGTTTTGTGTTGTGTGCATGTGTACGTGTGTGTGTGTGTGTCTGTGTGTGTCCGTGTGTGTGTGTGAACTTGAGAAGTTCTCCTGTACAAACCATTGTTCTCTTAAAAAAGAGGTGCACTCCTGTCTGACTACAACACATGCAGAGAGACAGAGAGAGAGAGACAGAGAGAGAGAGGGGGAGGGAGACATGCAGAGAGAGAGAGAGCGAGAGAGAGAGGGAGACAGAGAGAGAGACAGAGAGACAGAGAGACAGAGAGAGATACAGAGAGGGAGGGACGGAGGCATGCAGAGAGAGGGAGGGAGGAGGAGGAGGAGAAGGATTGGGAGGAGTAGAGTGTAAGAACAGGAGAGAAGGAGAAGCCTCCTCCTCCCCCCCTCCTCCTCCCTCCTCCTCCCCCTCTCCTCCCCCCTCACTCCTCCTCTCCTCCTCCTCCCTCCTCCTCCCCCTCTCCTCCCCCTCTCCTCCCCCCTCCTCCACTCCTCCCCTCCGCCCCCTCCTCCCCCACCTCTCCTCCTCCTCTACACCTCCTCAGGAAAGAAGAGAGGCGAGAAGGAGAGAAGTAAAATGTCACCCCCCTCCCCCAGCTGGGAACCCAGATATACAGGAAGCGGCTGTTGCTAGGCTGTTGCTAGGCTGTTGCTAGGGAAACAGCTCTAGTGTCTGTGGATGAGAAGCGTGGGAAAGATGGGAGGAATGAGAGAAGGGGGAGGAGACAGGGGGGAGACAGCGGAGAGATAGAAAAAGAAAGAGAAAGAGAGAGTGGGGGGAGGAGAGAGAGAGGGGTGGAAGGGGAAAGAGAGAGGGGGAGAGAGAGAGAGAGAGAGGGGGGGGGAGAGAGAAAGAGAGAGTGTGAGAGAGAGGGGAGGAGAGAGAGAGAGAGAGAGAGAGAGAGAGAGAGAGAGAGAGAGGGGGGAGACAGAGAGGTAAGAGAGAGAGGTGTGATAGAGTGAGGTGGAGAGAGAGAGGGGCGAGACGAGAGGGAGAGAGAGGAGAGAGAGAGAGAGGAGAGAGAGAGAGAGAGAGAGAGAGAGAAAGGGGGGGGACAGAGAGGTGAGAGAGAGAGAGGTGAGAGAGAGAGGGGAGGTAGTTGTCTCAGTAGAAGGGTTCATGTGCGCATGTACGTGCGTCTGTGTCTGAGAATAGAATGATTGACGCACATTATGACACCAGCTCTACAACCCTGACAACCACTGCTCTCTTTCGGTCTCTCTCTTCCTCTCTCCCCTTTCTCTCTCTTCCTCTCGCCATCGCGCTCTCGCGCTCTCCATTTGTACTATCTCGCTCGCGCGATCTCTCTGCTCTCTCGATGTCTTTCTCAACCCACACCAACTCATCGATCCTCCCACTACCCTGTAGTTTGGGAATGCGCTGGCGTGCGCGCGTGCCGATCGCGCACAAGAAGCGACTACGCGAGAGTCGACTATCTAGCGCCCTCGAGACGTCGAGCAGACGAAGCATCAGAAGCAGCTCGTGCGCGCGCACACCCTCCTCTCTCCGTTTCTCACCATCCTCTCGCTCATCTCTCATCCTCTCTCTTCTCTCCTCTCTATCCTCCTCTCCTCCTCTCTCTTCTCTCTCCCCCTCCTCTCCTCCTCCTGTCCATCTCTTGGCCTCTCCTCTCCTGTGTGTGTGTGGTGTGTGTGTGTGTACACTTAGAAACAGGAAAAGGCTGTGGGGTTGGAGAACAGGAGTC
This sequence comes from Mallotus villosus, assembly GCA_903064625.1. Classification (NCBI taxonomy): domain Eukaryota; kingdom Metazoa; phylum Chordata; class Actinopteri; order Osmeriformes; family Salangidae; genus Mallotus; species Mallotus villosus. The sequence goes on along the minus strand of CAEFZP010004246.1, from coordinate 520,960 downwards.
ATCATTGGAGTACGTCAAGATGCCTAAACCACAGAGTGTGTGAGGGTGTGTATACTGTGTGTGTGTGTTTGTGTGCTGTGTGTGCTGTGTGTGTGTGTGTTTGTGCTGTGTGTGTGTCGCTGTGTGTGTGTGCTGTGTGTGTGTCGCTGTGTGTATGTGTGTGCTGTGTGTGTGTGTGTGCTGTGTGTGTGTCGCTGTGTGTGTGTTGTTTTGGGGTATTTCTGTTCTTACGAGACTGGGTCAGGTGCTATCACTGACCTAATGAACCAAACTAAACAGTCCCAAATCTGATGTGTGTGTGTGTATTTGTGGGTGTGCATGTGTGTGTAGGAGATCACAGCTTGTGACTAACAGTCTAATTATACTTTCAGCTATGACAGTCTAACTCTTCCATAAGGAAGTGTTGTGCAAATATGTTTATTTAAGTTACAAAGTCCTCCCTCCCTCCATTTACATTTAGTAATTTTAGCTTTTTAGCTTATCCATTTTAGCATTTTAGCTTATCCAGAGCAACTTACAGTAAGTACAGGGACATTCTCCCCCGAGGCAAGTAGGGTGAAGTGCCTTGCCCAAGGACACCAAGTCATTTGACATTGGCTGGGAATCAAACCGGCAACCTTCTGATTAACAGCCCGATTCCCTAACCGCTCAGCCATCTGATTCCCTCCCCTCCTCCCTCATCTCCTCCCTGCCTCTTCCCCTCCTCTCCTCCACAACCCGGTGATTGATATATATATAGGACAGTGAGGCCACACACACACACACACAGCTGCAACACACACACAAACGCACACACACACAGCTGCAACACACACACACACACACACAGGGACAGTATTGTGTTGGGGAGAGAGGTGTTAGTCATGTGTCGCTGCTCACCTTGAGGGGGGGGGGACCACCCTGAGGGGAGACCACCTGAAAGCATGGGGGCCAGAAGAGAGGAGGGGGGGAGAGGAGGGGGGGAGGGAGGGGTGGGTGGGTGAGGAAGAGAGGAGGGATGGAGAGATTGAGGGATGGAGAGGAGAGAGGGGAGAGAGAGGTAGAAATCACACTGTTCCCCACTCACACCATGACAAAGCCAAACACTCCCTTCTCCTCTCCCTCCCTCCTTCTACCACTCTGTATTTCTCTTCCTCCCTCTCTTCCTCCCTCTCTCTTCCTCCCTCTCTCTGAATCTGCCTCTCCAGGACACGTTTGACAGGCAGCCAGTCAGAAGGACCATGGATGCCAGTTTTATAAATCACTTTGTTTTCCCTTCATTTCAAAGGAAGGTCTTTGTGGCTCAGTACTGGTGTGTGTGTGTGTGTGTTTACACCAGGGAGCACATTCACACATCTGTTTGGACTTCCTGGAAACTAAAACTGGGAGTGTGTGTGTGTATCTGACCACACCATAACAGTAAAATATATTATTTATGTTGTAGAAACACATTGGTATTTGTGGAATGCTTTGCCAGTGTTAGTTAAAGGAACAGCAGCAAATGTGTTTGTGTCTGTATCTGTGTGTGTGTGTGTAAGTGTATAAGTGTGTGTATGTGTGGGTGTGTGTCTGTGGGCCCACCAACCAAGAGAGAGATGAGAGAGAGGGGAGAGAGAGAGAGAGACAGAGGGGAGAGACAGAGAGGGAGAGGGAGAGGGAGAGGGAGAGGGAGAGGGAGAGGGAGAGGGAGAGGGAGAGGGAGAGGGAGAGGGAGAGGAGAGGGAGAGGGAGAGGGAGAGGGAGGGAGAGGGAGAGGGAGAGGGAGAGGGAGAGGGAGAGGGAGAGGGAGAGGGAGAGGGAGAGGGAGAGGGAGAGGGAGAGGGAGAGGGAGAGGGAGAGGGAGAGGGAGAGGGAGAGGGAGAGGGAGAGGGAGAGGGAGAGGGAGAGGGAGGGAGAGGGAGAGGGAGCTTTTGTTTTGTTTGTGTTGAGTGACTCCATCAGTCAGTGCAGAGTGATGGATAAAAAGGAGAGAGCTGGTTGGCTGACTGCCTCAGAGCTGTAACCCAGGGGCTTGTGGTTGTTATTGTGTGGTTGCCTGTGAGTGTGTGTGCGCGAGTGTGTGTGTGGGGTATGTGTGTGAGTGTTTGTGTGTGAGTGAGTGTGTGAGTGTGTGTGTGTGTGTGTGTGTGTTGGAGGTAGGGGGGTTGCTAACCGCAGCATCATGTTGGACAGTTGAAAGTGGCCTGGAGAAAAGACAGGATCATTTTCGGCTCTGCTCTCGATTTTGCATGTCTATTCTGTGGCTCTGCTCTCGATTGAGCATGTCTATTCTGTGGTCCTGCTCATCATTCTGAACTTTAGGCTCTGCTCATTGTGTGGTGATTCCTAAAACTACAGTAAAAACGACTCGGTTATTAGACAACCAGATCATCGTTTTACAAGAACGTTGAACGATGTTATCTGCCGTCATCTCACTAACAGAAAGTTTAAACGGCCGGCTGTTATTTGATCCTAAAGCTCTTTTGAAGCCGTCGGAACAGCTACTGCATCTTGTTAGTGTATGACAGATGTCTAACCAACAACAGCAGCTCTGTGCCTGAACCTGGCGCTCCTTCAGCTGGCTTCGTTCTCACGTTTCAGAGTTAACAGATCCCTCTTCTGCCGCCGGGGTCTTCAAAGGCCGTTAAAGTTAAGTAACGTTCGCAGCCGGGCAAACAGCTGCAGCACAAAGCGAGGAGTCGTGCTGTTTAATGGAGAGCCGCCCGTTAGAATCCGCCACGGCCCGCTAACAAGCATTGCCGGGCAAACCACCTGTGCGTGCGCAGTCCAACGGGGACAGCGCCGGTAGAAAAGAAAAAGTGATGACTCACAGAATTTCCCAAAATCCCCCTCCCACTCCCGCTTTACGGGAACAGGAATGTTATTTTCTTTTTTTCTCTCTCGCTCTCCGTGCCCCAGCCGTTCATCTCCCTGACAGCGGTGGGGTCAGGCCCGGGTTAATGTTTGTCTGTGTGGTCCTCTCATCTCGCTCCAGGGGCGACAAGCGGCTTTCATTAGCCTATGTGCGGTGGGCATTTGAACGTTTGTAAGTGGTGGCGGGAAAGAGAGACAAACCGCGCTTTGTTCTGTGCCCAAAATGCATTTTTCAAGCCCACCGCAACTGTCAAAAAATCGACATGTTGTCGAAATTAAAGGGAGGGTTAGACATTATTCCTCGCTCAGTTTCCAGTTCCTGTGAGGAACTCGGCTATGAAATTGTGTTTTAATAAGAGCTGGTGTTGAATAAAAGTGCTTATTTTGCAGGGTTAAGGTTGTAGTGCCGGTGTAGGTAAAGCTGCCTAGGGCACCAATGTGCTCGGACCAGCGCTGTACCAGCAGAAGTGTCGGGTCAGTGAGGGGTGGGCGGTATGAACCGCCTAAAGAAATGGGCTATGCCGGTAGGAATTTGGCCTACGATATGGATGTTACCATGCTAACCGTGGTAGAGCCTTCCAGAAGTAAAACTTGTCACAGCCCCATTCACGGCATTAAAATTACCCCACATAACTTTAGCAGAAATATTGCAATAATCTACATAAAAGTCGCAAGCAATCTTCCGCATCTTCATTACTTACACAGATGGAGTAAGCCTAGACTATCGCTTTGGGGCTTTACCGTTCGGTGACACAACAGGGACGTCGTTAGGCCTATTTTAGGGGGGGTCAGCCCGTATGATGGACTCTCGATAGGTTAGTCTCTACAGGACAGTCTCTACAGGACAGTCTCTCTACAGGACAGTCTCTACAGGACAGTCTCTACAGGACAGTCTCTCTACAGGACAGTCTCTACAGGACAGTCTCTACAGGACAGTCTCTCTACAGGACAGTCTCTACAGGACAGTCTCTACAGGACAGTCTCTCTACAGGACAGTCTCTACAGGACAGTCTCTACAGGACAGTCTCTCTACAGGACAGTCTCTACAGGACAGTCTCTCTACAGGACAGTCTCTCTACAGGACCGTCTATCTATAGGACCGTCTCTCTACAGGACAGTCTCTCTACAGGACAGTTTCTGTACAGGAGTCTCTACAGGACAGTCTCTCTACAGGACAGTCTCTCTACAGGACAGTCTCTCTACAGGACAGTCTCTCTACAAGACCGTCTCTCTACAGGACAGTCTCTCTACAGGGCAGTTTCTCTACAGGACAGTCTCTACAGGACCGTCTCTACAGGACCGTCTCTACAGGACAGTCTCTCTACAGGACAGTCTCTCTACAGGACATTCTCTCTACAGGACCGTCTCTCTACAGGACAGTCTCTACAGGACCGTCTCTACAGGACAGTCTCTACAGGACAGTCTCTCTACAGGACAGTCTCTACAGGACAGTCTCTCTACAGGACCGTCTCTCTACAGGACAGTCTCTACAGGACCGTCTCTACAGGACAGTCTCTACAGGACAGTCTCTCTACAGGACCGTCTCTCTACAGGACAGTCTCTCTACAGGACAGTCTCTCTACAGGACAGTCTGTACAGGACAGTATTTTTACATGATTGAGTCTGGGCGCCTGGAGGATGTGAGTGTTTGTTGTCACGGCAGCAGCGTCACCCCACCAGAGGCTGAGAGGAACCGACAGTTAGTGTGGTCAGCAGTCACTTAGCAACAAGTCCTGTCAATCAAAGCCCCTGCCGTCTGTCAGCGAGTGTGGGAGAGAAGGGACAGGCTGCTGACGGTGCAGAAGAACAAGGAGAGCCACAGGTGGGCGTTCTACCCTGGCTCTCTCTCTGCGTCACACACACACACACATCCCAGCAAACACACACAGACACACACACTCCATATCTAAAGAAGCCAAGTGTGTGTGCGTGTTGGGTGTGTGTGTGTTGGGTGTGTGTTATGTGTGTGTGTTGTGTGTGTGCGTGTGTTGTGTGTGTGTGCGTGTGTTGGGTGTGTGTGTGTGTGGGTGTGCGTGTGTGTGCTGTCCTAGTGGTATTGAGGGTAGTTGTGCAAGGCAGGAGGTGTGTCAGACTTGTTCTGGTAAAGTTCTTTAGAATCTGGTCCCTCACCACTCCCTCTGGGGTTTAGGAGAGGGCCACACGCACACATACAGCTATTACACACATGGGGGGGGTCAGATGGCTGAGCGGTTAGGGAATCTGGCTATTAATCAGAAGGTTGTCGGTTCAATGTCCCTGTACTTACTGTAAGCCGCTCTGGATAAGAGCGTCTGCTAAATGACATGTATGAATGAAATGTAAAATGTCATATCCAGCCTCCTCTGGAGTATCCCACTGTTCAGGTGAACTATGCACTTTTGGCTTGCATGTCTTAGGGTGTGTCCTTGTGTGCGTGTGTGCTGTGTATGTGCATATCAACATGTGTGTGTGTGTCTCTACCTGTGCTGAGGTTTAGACAGTTGTGTTTTAGCTCTGTGTTTAGCAGGGCAACATTCCTGCTAAATAATACACTCCTTACCTGCGCCCAGCTGGATTGGCTGTGTGAGTGTCTGTGTGTCTGTAAGGGATCAGGTGTGTGTGGGTGTGTGTGAGGGATCAGGTGTGTGTGGGTTTGTGTGTGTGAGGGATCAGGTGTGTGTGTGAGGGTTCGGGTGTCTGCGGTGTGCAACATGTGAGCCTGACATCCTCCTTGTGGCACGCTGGCCAGAGACACACCCCCTGGTGCCCTTGGACTGGGGAGGGGGGGGGGTGTACTTCTGTGTGTGAGTGTGTGTGAGAGAGAGAGAAACAAAGGGAGTGAAAGAGATCCATTAACACAAACACAGGTAGGCCCATCCTGGCAGGAGAACAGAGACATTCACCATCAGCCGACCAACCAGATCAACGGATCAGATCCACCTTGCAAGAGCATGGAACATCAAATATATAACTACTGTCTTGTTCTTAAATACATTTCTGTGGGTGGGCAGTGTGTGTGTGTGAGTGTGTATAAGTGTGTTTGAGTGTGTGTAAGTGTGTGTGAGTGTGTGGTTATTATTGGCACCACGCCTCTCCCTTCAATTCCTCTTTTCACTCGTTCTATCCTTATTCTCCAGATGGGTTTCCTTCCTGAAAACCAGCACACCACTTCTCCTTCTCCATCACTCCTTCTCCTCTCCACCTCTTCTCCTTCTTTCCTTCTCTCCTTCTCCTCCTCTCCACCTTCTTCTCTCCACCTCTCCTCCACAATCTCCTCTCCTCCTCCTCTCCAAGTGTCTCTGAGTATGTCAGGTTGTGAGGGCCTGAGGGAGGGCAGTGGAGGTTGAGTACCATGGCCCCAACGCGTTCTGAGGTAGGGGAGGAAGGAGAGGAGTAGAGAGGGAGGGAGAGGAGTGGAGAGGGAGAAGAGGGAGGAGAGGAGTGGAGAGGGAGGAGGTGTATTGTTGTGGGCTGACCAGAGCAAACAGGAAGTGGAGGAGCAGGTGTGGATTGCGAGAGGCAGCAGAGCAACTTGGCTCTACACCTTTATTGACTTACTGAGAAAGATAAGGTCACACATACAACAAGGAACTATCTGACTGCGGGTGTGAGAGAGAGTGAGATAGAGAGAGGGAGAGAGAGAGAGAGAAAGAGAGAGAGAGAGAGAGAGAGAGGGTCGTCTCCCCTGTCCTGTATGTTCAGTGACCCTGAAGCCTTTTTTCTCCCAGAAACACACGCTGATGGGCATAGGCGATTTTACTGCGGGTGTAGGGGTGCACTGTTGGGATGAAAACATTTACATTTTCAAATTAATATAACGATTAAATGTTTTTAGAACATTTTTAAGTGATGTCAGAGTTCTATGTTCTATCATGTTGTAGGCCTACTCTAATGATTAATTTAAAATTTGAAGATCCAGTATTCATTTGAGCATGTTTTTGTAAGCAAAAATAAATACATCACTACCCCCAGTTTTAAAACCTAGAATCGCCTGCCCTATGCTGATCGGTGAGTTATATCAGAGGCAGAGCTGGCTGGGAGTGTGTTGTAACCTTGTCTGCATGGTTGATTGAAAGCCCTTTTTATAAGTTCAGTCTGTTCCCGTGTAATATTATTATTTCGTTTTACGCTGTAAGGACACATCTGCGATCTTACAATACATGGAAACTAGTCAGCAGTTAACTAATGCCACCCAGTGTTCATTTATAGAACTTCAATTTGGTTCTGCGTCCAGGGTGTTGTTTTCTGATTGGTAGGCCTATTAACTCTGTACTCGAGATTACTATGATCTCGACAGATGTCCTCCCTCCGTATGCCTGCGCCTCGTCCACATTCATTGTCTAGAGCGGGAAAAGTTATCGGCTACTTTAGGATTTGTGTAGCCTACTTTGCGGCCAATGGAGTTTCGTTTTGAAATGTGAAAATCAAAGTAGGAAAACAAAAACGGAAAACGGCCCATTTTCCGTTTTTTGTTTTGATAAGGGAAAAAGACCCGTTATCTGATTTTCTTTGATGTGCTTAAACATGGAAATTAAAATAGTGTGTGGAAATTTTGCGTCCTAATAGGTGATTCGACATGACCTCGCTTCATGCAGCGCTGCAGCCGGCTGCAGGCGGCTGACTTGAAACAGTGAATTCTGGTTAGACTTTTTGTCCGACTTGAGACGGCGCCGAGGCTAGGTCACTGTGACGTAGCCATCAAAGTACCGTGAGATCGATTCGAGAACTGCCGGCTGTGTAGCCGAGCGCATTTTCTCAAGAGCAACTGCACGGCTTCAAATGACGACACAGCTATTTCATGATTGGCCAGACTCACAAACGACAACTTTGACGCTTGTTTTGTAATTATTCTGACGCCTTCAGTTTCGCAAATGCTCAAATCCGGACCAAACAATTTGATTGAATAAAACATTTGTTGAAGAAATGGTTTTGGGCCACCTCTTCTACTAACGAAAAGACTAAGTTTAATGATAAATAAAGTAACGTAAGCAAACAGCGCTTGATCGGCCATGACTGACATCAACGCAGCAAACCACGAGAAGCTGCATGTCCAACTGCACAGAGCTGTTTTCAACTCCTCCCCGACTGCAAGCGGCTACTCTCGCCGGTCGTTTCATGCAGCCGCAGTCCATGTCGAACGAACCTATTAGAGAGCGTGCTGCCATTTGTATGGAAGCAAATCAGTGCCATAATGTTTAGAATTTTAAAAGGCATCGAATAGGCCTACTTAATATTGAAATGTAAACAACACTGAATTCTTATCGGAATATATTTCAATGTAAAATTAAATTCAGGTTGCTCAAATTCGAGCCCCAAAAAATGTAGCCTATAAAATTCGACCCCCAAAAATTCGACCCTATCAAATTCGAGACGAAAATTTTCCAGCTGAAAAAATGAGACCCTAAATAATGAGACCCTATCAAATTCGAGCCGAAAATGTTCCAGCTGAAAAAATTTGAGCCCAAAAAATTTGTGCCTGTCAAATTCGACCCGAAAAATTTCGAGCTTAAAAAAATCAGATTTTTAACATCCGGGATATCAAGGACAGGTAGAGCAATCGAGCCTCAATGCAATCGAACCAACTTCTGACCTATCCAACTGCAGCGCTCCCTCCTCAGGCCCTCGATTTTTTTCAGCTGGAAAATGTTCGCCTCGAATTTGATAGGCTCGAATTTGAGCAACCTGAATTTTATTTTACATTGCAATATATTCAGATGAGAATTCAGTGTTGTTGAAATGTCAATATTAAGTATTCCATGCCTTTTAAAATTCTAAACATTATGGCACTGATTTGCTTCCATACTCATGCGCCCTACATCTGTAGCTGGCTAACGAACGGTACCCTTCTTAATTTTACTACTATCTGGCCATCTCTGCAGTGTGGCCGTGATATATTAGTGAATGCTCTCAAATAAGCTAATAACGCCGGTTTACTAGCTAGTTAACTACACCATAGATATATATAAATACATTTATATATATCTATGAACTACACCACCCGAGTCATAAGCAAAAAGGTGCCACCAACAACTTGTTTAGCCTAAAGATCAATGAAACGGACAGGCAAAATTACAATGCTGATTTAGAAAAGACAACACAGTAACAATCCGTTACTATGACAACACTTTACGGTGGCCTGCTAGGGAACTTAATAAAAGGGAATCTCGAAAAGCTAGCTGGCTCGCTAACAACAAACAGGCCAGCAAGACTGAATACATATCCGTGCATGTTCTAACGACACTAGGCGTGGATGTCGAGGGACATCTCCAGACTGCAAGTCTCAAGTATAAGCGCCAAACAAAATGAGTCTGTATAAAACAGGACTATGCGACTCGTTACTAAATTGGGTAAGTTTTTGCCGAAGCCGTAGCTACGTTTGACTCCCTCGGTTAGCCTAGCAGATGACGTGGAATGTCACTATCTCGAAGTATGTAGTCTCTCAATTAAAAATCTTGCCCAGTAAATGGTTGCTGCAAGTAGCGACCAAAACATATTTGCTATAATTCTGGCGTTGGCGAAGTGACAACCTCAGCTCATGAAAAAACGAATTTGAGCTAGTTTGAGCTATCACTACTAGCGATAGCTAGCTTGTTATGCTAGACTATCTACCCAAAGTTCACCCGCAATGTTTTATTTATTTAGACGCCACAAGTTACACAACTTGTTACCCGGTGTTTCATATGGTTAGCTATGGTTATGGTTCATAATTTGGTTTGATGATCACAGTAATCATAATAATATTTCAGGTACAGAAAGCAATGGTTCTACGAGTCCTAACACAACGAGTTAGTTTGACAGTTCAAGAAGCTTGTTACGCAATGTGGCCAGAGGTCAAAGGTTAAGCCAAAGAGAAAATACACCTATTTGGCTGCGTTTCACAGTCAGCCTCTAAGACGGTGTTTAGTTTTATAAAGCTATACTTGGACAAGTGTAAATGTTTATTGAACAGTCAAACACCATGCATGTTTAGCCTAGCTGGCTACTTGCCATCAAATAATCACGTTTTGAAAACTTACCAGGATGTATCAAAACCGGTGACTTATCAAAAACTGACAATCGAAAACTGTGAAACGGTGACCAGGGGTCGCTGTTCTAATGGCTTATAATAGCGACCCCTGGTCACAGTTTTTGATAGGTCACCAATTTCGGTACAACACCGGGATGTTTCCCCGTTGGCACCAGGGTTTATGTTACTGTGTGGCATGCGGTGATACCGACAGCGTCTGTCTTCCTCACAGCTGCAGACGTTCCAGGTGCCCTCGTGCTCCAGCAAGCAGGACCTGACCAGCGGAGTGGCTGTGGCCCACGTGCTCAACAGACTGTAAGAGCTGGGACATCTTTGTTTACATGTCAACACCCCAGCCTCAGTCATACCCCAGCCTCAGTCCCAGCTCAGCCTCAGTCATACCTCAGCCTCAGTCCCAGCTCAGCCTCAGTCATACCTCAGCCTCAGTCCCAGCTCAGCCTCAGTCATACCCCAGCCTCAGCCCCAGCCTCAGTCATACCCCAGCTTCAGCCTCAGTCATACCCCAGCCTCAGTTATACCCCAGCCTCAGTCCCAGCTCAGCCTCAGTCATACCCCAGCCTCAGTCATACCTCAGCCCCAGCCTCAGTCATACCCCAGCCTCAGTCCCAGCCCCAGCCTCAGTCTTACTTTAGCCTCAGCCTCAGTCAGAATCACAACAGGTTTTTTCTTCGCCATGAAACTTTGCACAGACAAATAATTTGCTTTGGTAGGAAGGTGCATATATTAAACATACCCCATGCCCCAGCCTCAGTCATACTTTAGCCTCAGCCCCAGCCTCAGTCATACTTTAGCCTCAGCCCCAGCCTCAGTCATACTTTAGCCTCAGCCCCAGCCTCAGTCATACCCCAGCCCTAGACCTAACCTCAGTCATACTCCATCTCTCTAACCAAGCTTTGCTTATCTCTCTTTACTCAGTCATTTGATTGAAGGCTGCGGTTGTGTCTAGCCAATCACAGTTTAGTGATCCATGCAAAACTCTCTGTCCTACTGTGAGTCCTGTTTGATTCAGCGTACTATCTGTCCAAACCAGATGACCTTCAGAACTCACGTGGAGAAGTCTGTGTACCTTGTACACACACGTGCCCTCACACACACACACACAGGAGGGGGGAGGGGTTAGGCTGGTCTCCTGGTCTCTCTCTACTGGTCTCTCTCTCCTGGTCTCTCTTTTTTCATTGTCAGTCTCTGTCTACTGGCCTTTCTCCTGGTCTCCCCTCAGTGTGTCATGTTAACATGGTCTCTCTCCTGGTCTCTCCTGCAGAGACCCCTCCTGGTTCAATGAGGCCTGGCTGTGCAGGATCAAGGAGGAGAGTGGCGACAATTGGCGCCTCAAGGTATGCATCACAGTGGTGACCATGGTAACCCCTTGACCTTTGACATCAGTGCAGAGATGGGGGAACTGTGGTAGTGGGTGTAGGAGCTAGTTCTGACTATCTGTTCACTTATAGCTAGTTAGCATTAGCTTCTGTCCTATAGCTCAGATGATTAATGTTAGCTTCTATTAATTTAGCTAGAACTGTCCTGTAAGCTTAGCTTGTTAGCGCTAGCTTCTGTCCCATAAGCTTAGCTGAGTAACGGGGGCTCGTGTGTCTGCAGGTTAGCAACCTGAGGAAGATCCTGCAGAGCTTGCTGGAGTACTACCATGACGTGAGTAGTGTTGCTCCTGGATACCACAAGGTGGAGCAGTGCTCTTTTCTGGTGTCAACTCTGTCTCTCTCACACTCACTCTCTTTGTCTTTGTGTCTCTTTCTGTTTCTCACATACTCTCTCTGTCTCTCCCTCTCTCTCACCCCTCTTCCTCTCTGCCCCTCTTTGTCTCTCCCTCCCTATCCCTCTCTCTCTCTCTCTCCTCTCCTGGAACAGGTACTCGGCCACCAGGTGTTAGAAGCCCACCTGCCAGACGTGAGTCTGATTGGGGAGATGGGGGACGAGGCGGAGCTGGGCAAGCTGGTGCAGCTGGTGTTGGGCTGTGCTGTCAGCGGAGAGAAGAAGCAAGGTGAGCACCTGTAGGCCCTCCGCAACTCTAGAACTCTAGCCAGCCCTCCGCAACTCTAGAACTCTAGCCAGCCCTCCGCAACTCTAGAACTCTAGCCAGCCCTCCGCAACTCTAGAACTCTAGGCAGCTCTCCGAAACTCTAGAACTCTAGCCAGATATAGTGTTTATATATATCTATGGTTTGAAGCCTGTCTGGTCATATGACAGAGGGGAGCCTGTCTGGTCACATGATAGAGGGGAGCCTGTCTGGTCATGTGACAGAGGGATATTTAATATTTCTTTACTGTTGTCAGGTTTAATTTATTGTGTTTTTCTATGTCTTTAGTAACTGCACACAGTTTACATGAACACCTATACCCATTTTCCCTGGGGATTTAATTGTCTGCATTGCAGTCTGAATCTTGCAGTCTGAATCTTGCCGTCTGAATGTTGCCGTCTGAATCCACAGAGCAGATCCAGCAGATCATGACCCTGGAGGAGTCCGTCCAGCACGTCGTTATGGCAGCCATCCAGGAAGTAAGTCAGATCAGCCCGTCCTATCACACCAAGTCACACCAAGTCAGTTAGGTCACATTCACACCAGGATGGGAAGAGCAGGGATGGGTGGAGCGTATTTAGTAATGGAGCCCATCCAGAGATATAGATCCTTCTGTGATTGGTTGTCTGACTAGAGAATCACTCCCATGCCGCATCTCCAGTGTTCTCAGAAGAAGAGTTGTCTTACAGGATTGGTAACATGAATCACCCGTTGTCCTCCCTGCAACTCGTCACCTTGTTGTTCTTTGTCCTTATTGTTCTGAGAGAAACTTTAGACAGAGAAACTAAGAGGACATAGGAAGAGGTGAGAGAAAGCGAGCAGCGTGAGAGGAAGAGAGCCGCGTGAGAGGGAGAGAGCAGCGTGAGAGGGAGAGAGCAGCGTGAGAGGGAGAGAGCAGCGTGAGAGGGAGAGAGCAGCGTGAGAGGGAGAGAGCAGCGTGAGAGGGAGAGAGCAGCGTGAGAGGGAGTGAGAGGGAGCGAGCAGCGTGAGAGGGAGTGAAAATGAGAGAAAAAGAGCGATGAGAGTGAGAGGGATGTAAAACATGAATAGATCACTTATTGTTCTTCTCCCTATAACATCACATGACGTCTGTCGTCCTCCCCATAACATCACATGACGTCTGTCGTCCTGCAGTCAGAACTAGAAAGTGGTCATGATGATGTTGTTGTTGTTGTGTAGCTGCTCACCAAGGAGCCGTCTGAACCAGGAAGTCCTGAGACCTACGGTGACTTTGACAACCAGGTGAGACTCTCCACACCTGCACCTGCCTCGCCTGCTCTTGCCTCTCCTCGCCTGCCTCACCTCGCCTGCCTCATCTGTCTTGCTACTCCCTTGTCTTTCCTAACTCCTGTTTTTCTCATCCTCTCCCTCATATCTCTCTCGTTCTTTCTCTCTCTCCATCTCACTTCCTCCATCTCTCTTTACATCTCTCTAACTCTATTTCTCAATTCCATTCAATAATGCTTTATTGGCATGAATGAGTGATCATTGTTGCCAAATCCGTATCTGTCTGAAGCGCTCCTCTCACATGGTATCTGTCCCTCAGTCCAGGAAGTATTATTTCCTGAGTGAGGAGGTGGAGGAGAAGGAGGACTTGGGGCAGCGCTGTAGAGACCTGGAGCAGCAGGTAGGCTATGATCTCTGATAACCCCTTCTCTCTCTCTCTCTCTCTGTCTCTCTCTCTCTCTCTCTCTCTCTCTCTCTCTCTCTCTGTCTCTCTCTCTCTTCTCTCTCTCTCTCTCTCTCTCTCTCTCTCTCTCTCTCTCTCTCTCTCTCTCTCTCTCTGTCTCTCTCTCTCTTGTCCTGGACTATAATAGTAACATCTCAGTGTGAGACACACTTGAAGCCATGTTAACAGCGAGTCAGCCGACCAGCTAGGCTGGCTCTGTCTGTAGGGCCCCAGCTAGTCAGCTGACTAATCATGCTGTAAGTCTGCATGTCATTAGCAGCAGAGTGTCAACGTTGTCTTGGCTGCTTGTGGGTTTTTGCTGTACGTGTGAAGGGCTGTTTTAACAGTGTGTTCAGCAGTGTGAAGGGTGGGGGAGTTTTCTCTGGTGCTTGTAACTGTTGAGCATTTCTTCTTTGTTTCGCTTCGCTTCACTTTGTGTGTTTTCTCTCTTCCTCCTCTCTCCTCCCCCCGTCTCCCCGTGCCGTCTCCCCGTGCCGTCTCTTTCCCCCCCAGCTCCTGGCTGCTCTGGAGGAGCGCTCGTCTCTCCAGGCGGAGGCCCGCACCCTGCGGGAGCGTCTGATTGGTGGAGAGCCTCCGGACGCCGCCACCACCATCACAGCTAAGAAGCTGCTGCTGCTGCAGAGCCAGATGGAGCAAGTCCAGGAGGAGAACTACAGGTGCACTCAACCTCAACCACCTCTCTGTCTCTCTCTCTCTGTCTCTCTAACCTCGACCACCTCTGTCTCTGTCCTGTCTCTGTCTCTCTCCTGTTTCTGTCTCTGTCCTGTCTCTCTCCTGTCTCTCTCTCTGTCTCTCTAACCTCGACCACCTCTGTCTCTGTCTGTCTCTGTCTCTCTCCTGTCTCTGTCTCTGTCCTGTCTCTCTCCTGTCTCTCTCCTGTCTCTCTCCTGTCTCTCTCTGTGTCTGTCTCTTTCATCTTATTTGGCTGTTAACATGGTAAAAGTAGTCTGTAGCTGTACTCACACTGTGTGCCTGTGTGTGTGTGCCTCCAGACTGGAGACAAGCAGAGACGACCTGTGTGTGCGGAGAGACGTGCTGGAGAGAGAGATGATGGAGCTGCAGCATCGTAACGAGGAGCTCACCAGCCTGGCCCAGGAGGCCCAGAGCCTCAAAGATGAGATGGACATCCTCAGGTGAGACCAGAGACAGGTGAGACCAGAGACAGGTGAGACCAGAGACAGGTGAGACCAGAGACAGGTGAGACCAGAGACAGGTGAGACCAGAGACAGGTGAGACCAGAGACAGGTGAGACCAGAGACAGGTGAGACCAGAGACAGGTGAGACTAGAGACAGGTGAGACCAGAGACTGGTGTGCAGGTCTAACAGATCCCTACCCCCCTACCCCAGACACTCCTCAGACAAGGTGAGCCGTCTGGAGGCGATGGTGGAGACGTACAGGAGGAGGCTGGAGGACCTGGGGGACCTGAGGAGGCAGGTGAAGCTCCTGGAGGAGAGGAACACCATCTACATGCAGCGCACCTGCCAGCTGGAGGAGGAGCAGCACCGCTCCAGCGCTATCCGCACCCAGCTGGACACCTACCAGAGACAGGTGACCCTACCAGAGACAGGTGACCCTACCAGAGACGGGTCTCTGATCCGTCTGGTCTGTGTGGTCTGACTGCTCTGACTGGTCTGTCTGTGTCTCAGGTCCATGAGCTGACCTCCAAACATGCGTGTGAAGCTGTGAGGGCAGAGAAGTGGCAGTTTGAATACAAGAACCTGCAGGAGAAGCACGAGGCCTTGCTGATGGACAAGGAGGTGAGGATGGGGGTGGGGGGGGGAGCAGGTGAGGAGGAGGGGGGGGGAAGGGAGCCGAGCCAATCTTTGGTATAGCGATCACCTCATCAGAAGGATTGTCTGTGGTATGCTGTGTTGTGATTGGCTGTGGTGCGTCCCTAGCGCCTGATCTCTGAGAGAGACGCCCTGAGGGAGACCAACGAGGAGCTCAGGTGTTCCCAGGTGCAGCAGAACTGCCTCGGCCAATCAGGGTAACACTCAGCCTTGCATTATGGTCTGGCCCGCGCCACGTTTTAGAATGCGTGTTGCTGCCATGGTAACGCTGCCATAGTAACCGCCATGTCTGCTCCTAGAGGGCCTGGGTGAGGAGTCTGGAACTCTGGGAAACCTGGCCTCCGAGATCATGTCCACTGAGTTCAGGTACATGGGGGGGGGGATTGTTCACCTTGTGGTGTGTGTGTGTGTGAGAGGTGTGTGTTGACCCGTGTGTGTGTGCAGGGACACGGTGGTGGGGCTGCAGAGGGAGAACAGGGCTCTGGTGGAGCAGGAGGAGGGCTGCAGGAGGAGGCTGGCCCTGCTGGAGCAGCAGCTGGAGGAGACCCAGCGCAGACACAACACTCTGGAGACACAGAGCAGGTAGGGGGTGGACCTGGTGGGGGTGGACCTGGTGGGGGTGGACCTGGTGGGGGTGGACCTGGTGGGGGTGGACCTGGTGGGGGTGGACCTGTGGGGGTGGACCTGGTGGGGGTGGACCTGGTGGGGGTGGACCTGGTGGGGGTGGACCTGGTGGGGGTGGACCTGGTGGACCTGGTGGGGCGATATTATCGGCCGATATTAGGCATTTTCCGATCTATCGGTATCGGTATTTATAATGGACGATAAATGGGGTGGACCTGGTGGGGGTTGACCTGCAACAAACATTCCTACCTCCTCCCGCAGGTTAGACCAGCAGCTGATCATGGATCTGAGATCTCAGGTGGAGCGGCTGCAGAGCGCTCTGCAGGAGCAGGGCAGCAAGACTGAGGATGTGAGTGAGCCCTCACGCACACGCATATATACACACACAACTCCTCCTCCTTGTCTGTCCTCGTACCGTCCTCTGGTCCAATCACACACGAGTGTTCTGGATTTATGTTCAGATCTAAACAATCCTGACTTGATAAGGGGATTTAGAGGGGAGAGATTCTAGAAGGTTCCTGGCTCTCTAAGGCCGGGGCTGAGGGGATCAGTCAATAACCGTTTGCTGTGGTGATTCACCTCTAACCAACCCCCCCCCCTCTCTCTCTCTCTCTCTCTCTGTTTTCCCCTCTTTCTCTCCCTCTGTCTCTCCCTCTCTACTGTTGTCTCTTCCTTTTTATATCTCTTGCTTCCTGTTTGTCTCTCTCTCCATTTCTCTCCTCTCTCTCTCTCCCCGCCCGCCGACCTACACACTCACCAATCAGGCCATCGTAAGTACGGCCCTCCTGCCAGCCTGGCTCATGATTTGTGTGAGAGGGGTGTGAGAGGGCAGTGTGTGTGTGCATCAGGTGTGTTCTCGATGATAATATTGGTTGTTTGTGTCCCCAGTCGTCTCTGCTGCAGAAGAAGCTGGAGGAACACCTGTGAGTACTACAGTAGTATTAGTATCAACAACATCATTCGTAGTATTGGTATCAACAACATCAGTCGTAGTATTAGTATCAACAACATCAGTAGTAGTATTAGTATCAACAACATCAGTCGCAGTATTGGTATCAGTAGTATTAGTATCAACAACAACATTAGTAGTATTAGTATCAATAGTATTAGTATCAACAACATTAGTAGTAGTATTCGTATCAGTATTAGTATCAACAACATCAGTCGTAGTATTAGTATCAACAACATTAGTAGTATTAGTATCAGTAGTATTAGTATCAACAACATTAGTAGTAGTATTCGTATCAGTAGTATTAGTATCAACAACATTAGTAGTATTAGTATCAACAACATTAGTAGTAGTATTCGTATCAGTAGTATTAGTATCAACAACATTAGTAGTATTAGTATCAACAATATCAGTAGTAGTATTAGTATCAACATCGGTATTAGTATTAGTAGCAGTAGTATTACTAGCAGTCATTAGTCACTACTAATACGAAGTAGTGACTAAGTTACTCTTACTAAAACTGATACTACTTCTACTGTTACTGGTACTATGAATAATACTACTAATACTACTGTTACTTATAGTAATACAACCACTAACACTGTTACTTATAATAAAAGTAATACAATTACTAATGTTAATACTGTTACTACTACTAGCATTAAGACTATCTCTGCTGCTGCTTGTGAGTGCTGCTGCCAGGCTTCATGTTGTTGCTTCATGTTGTTGCTGTGGTCCTCCAGGGAGAAGCTGCACGAGGCACACTCAGACCTGCAGAAGAAGAAGGAGGTCATTGACGACCTGGAGCCTAAAGTGGATGACAATAGTAAGCACGCCCCACCCCACCCCCACTCCACGCCCCACCTCCACCCCTGACCTCTCACCCCTGACCCCTCACCTCCATCTCTCACCCCTCACCCCTAACCTCTCTCTAGTGGCCAGGAAGATAGATGAGCTGCAGCAGACACTGCAGAGGAAGGAGGAAGACATGAGGGTGATGGAGGATCGCTACAAACGCTACGTGGAGAAGGCCAGGACGGTCAGTCAACACTCTCTCTCTCTTGCTCTTTCTGTCTGTCTCTCTCTACGTGTCTGTCTGTCTGTCTGTCTGTCTGTCTCTGTCTCACTCTCTCTCTTTCCGTCTGTCTCTCTCTACATGTCTGTCTCTCTTTCTGTCTGTCTCTGTCTGTCTCTCTCTCTCTCTGTCCGTCTCTCTGTCCCTCTCTGTCTCTCTCTCTACTACTTCTTCATATCTCCATCACTTTGACGTGTGTGTGCAGGTGATCAAGACGCTGGACCCCCAGCAGCAGCCGTTGCTAGGCAGCCCAGACATCCAGAGTCTGAAGAACCAGCTGACTGAGAAGGAGAGAAAGATTCAGCACCTGGAGGTGAGGAGGAGGGGGGAGAGGGGAGGAGGGAGATCCAGCCCCTGGAGGTGAGGAGGAGGAGGGGGAGAGGGGAGGAGGGAGATCCAGCCCCTGGAGGTGAGGAGGAGGGGGGAGAGGGGAGGAGGGAGATCCAGCCCCTGGAGGTGAGGAGGAGGAGGGGGAGAGGGGAGGAGGGAGATCCAGCCCCTGGAGGTGAGGAGGAGGGGAGGGAGAGGTCAGTGTGTTGATGTGCAGAATTAATATTCACATGCATGACATCCTGTGTGTGTGCAGCATGACTATGAGAAGAGCAAGTCCAGACATGACCAGGAGGAGAAACTCATCATCAATGCCTGGTACAACATGGTGAGTTCTCTGTCTCTCCCTCTGGTTCTTCCCTCTCCCTCCCTGGTGCTCTGCTCTCCTGGTGGTGGTTCTGTCTCCAGTGTCGTGTCTGGTTGGTTCGGTGTGCAGCTCAAGTAGGAGGAACGGTTCAGCTTTGATTCTACCCGGAGGAGACATGAACACAAGATGACATAAATCATCTCTCTCTCTGCTCTCTCTCTCTGTCCCCCCCCCCAGGGCATGGCACTGCACCAGCGGGTGGCAGGGGAGAGGGGGGGTGAGAGGACCGGGGCACCAGGCCAAGCCCAGTCCTTCCTGGCTCAGCAGAGACAGTCCACCAGCGCCAGGAGGGGGCGAGCCGGCCGCAGCCACCCCAGATAACCCTCCTGTCCCTGGGGAGGAGAAAGAGACAAGACACTGGACTGTTCTACTGAACTACTGAGCTCGAAATGACTAGAAGCGTCTTCCTCTGGTACTGCCCCCAGAGGTGGGAGGACCTGCCAGGGGGTGGGAGGGGTGGGGGGGTCGGCGGGTTGAGGTATCTGGGGTCTGGTGAGGGTCAGTTCTAGAGGAACTGGACAAACGTCCTCTCTTGTCCCAGTTTCTCTGCTGTATTCTCTGTTTGTCTCAAGTCCTTTAACGATTCATGTGTTTTATCGCTCCTAGCGGTTTAGATGATCATGAGGACTCTGGACTCCCTCCCTCCCTCCTCTCTCTCACTCTCTCCCTCCTGTCCACTGTGCCTCAACAACCTTAAGGGATCTCCGAGGGGTGATGGAGGGTCGGAAAATCGAGAGTTTTGATGGATGTGACACTCGGCTTGTGTCTGGGAGGGCGGAGTCTGGACATGCAGACCTTGTGTTCTGTGCGTGAGAAAGTTTTCCAATGTATGAACTACCTGACTTTTTATTTGATCAGGATGTAGCTGAGGGGCGGAGCTCAGCTAGAAGGAACGTCTCCATTTTGGGGTTATCGTTGTTTTTATTTTTGTTTCCCGTTTGTCTGTTAACTCTTCCTGTGAGCTGTGACATACACTGACGCACCAGATCCCCACACAAGCCGACTGCTCAGTTAAACAATCCTTTTTTGGAATTTAAAGTAATCTTTCTACATATTTTTTATTATTTAAAAAGAAATCCAGTCTGATTAGTCAGCTTATCTCCTTGTTTTTACCCTAACTGGATTTATCGGTGGGGGGAATGTAAATGTTTATGATGCTAGTTTGGCTCCTGTATAAACGTACAGCAGCATCATGAATCTGGTCTGTAGCGTTCTGCAGACACGCTGTTCCTGGTGTTCCACTGTGAAGGAGGAGAAAGCACCTTGTTAGAAACACTGCACCGCTGTCCTCATGACCTCGTGACCCCATGACCTCATGTCCCCGGTCGTCCGTGCAATGATACCTGTTTCTGACTGGAAACCACAGCTGTCAGAGTGTTTTCACTTCATTTGGTTTATCTTTTTTGGTGTATGATATATTTTTAATGGTGTTTATCTAGTATGTCACATTTGGTGTTGTGATGTATCTTTAATGGTGTTTCCTGGGCGTGAAGTAGCAGTGCTGTTCTGTATCTGAGCAGCTGCTGTGTGACATGTGTTTTATAAACGTGTGTCTGGTCTAGTCTGTTATCGTTGCCTAGAGGGTTGCTAGGGGTTAGGACATGTGTCAATGCTGTATACACTACAAATAATACCAATAAACAACCATGGGGACATTCGTGTACTGAACTCTGGTCTTCCTTGTCACTTTGGTACATCAATTAAGAATCATTTCATATATTTATAAAAGATACTGAATGAAGATAACCTATTTAGTTTGGATACTACTAGTACTACGTGCTACGTGCTAGTGCTACGTGCTAGTGCTCAGCTGTTTGTTCAGACACAAACTTTTTTTTCTTTTCAAATGATAATTTGGTGACCATCAAAATTTACTGTACAGAATAGAGCTATTTTTTTTTCCTTTCACTGTTCAGTTGCTCATAAGAAAATCTGTGCCATAATGTTTAGAATTGTAATAGGCAAAATGTAAACAACACTGAATTCTCATCTGAATATATTTCAATGTAAAATAAAATTCAGGTTGCTCAAATTGGACCCTATCAAATTTGAGCCGAAAATTTTCCATCTGAAAAACATTTCAGCCCCAAAAAAATCTATTTTAAAAACTTCAATCATAAAGCCTATCAAATTCGAGCCGAAAATTTTAGATTTTTAACATCCGGGATATCAAGGACAGGTAGAGCAATCGAGAATCAATGCAATCGAACCAACTTCTGACCTATCCAACTGCAGCGCTCCCTCCTCAGGCCCCTCTAAACCGGAACTCTTTCCTCAGGCCCCTGGATTGGAGCTGCTCAGGATACCGATTGCTCTAGCTGTCCTTGATATCCCGGATGTTAAAAATCTGTTGGCAAACATTTTTGAGGGTCAAATTATATATGCTCGATTTTTTTGGGCTAGAATTTTTTCAGCTCGAAAATTTTCGGCTAGAATTTGATAGGGTAGATTTTTTTATGGTAGAATTGTATCTATTTTTCTGGCTCGAATTTGAGCTACCTGAATTTTCAATTTTACATTGAAATATATTCAGATGAGAATTCAGTGTTGTTTACATTTCAATATTAAGTATTCGATGCCTTTTAAAATTCAAAACATTATGGCACTGATTTGCTTCCATACTCATCCTCCAAGCGGAGAGAGAGCAGCAGAAGACCGTTTGAGTTCCGTGTAGCGAACAGCTAGTAATATGATATTTCATAGATTCTGAAGCAGTGGCGGCAATGATTTGGCGCTGCAAATGCAATGAGGAAACACTGATGCAGTTCCTCTCCAGACCACAACGAGGCAGCGCCGCTACTCTCGCCCTACTTGGACATGGAAAGAATCCAAGATGGCCGACGAAGAGTAAAAACAGAAGTTGTTCAGCATTTGGACAATTAATCCGCTGGTCTGTTCAATACTATTGCGTGTTTTTGGAAAGTAATCATACTTAAAATTATTTAGTTAAATTGGGCAGGTTTTCGTATCTGGCGTCTTTATAGCAGCGTTGAGAAAGCTCACTAGATACGGACTACCGCGTCACGTCAGCAGCCTGCTTTGTGTTTTGCATTACTGGCTAGCTGGACGTTAGCTAGCCCACCAGTCTACGAAGGGTATCGTATCTACAATATATTTATGGATTTTAAAGAACTGTTCCTCAATCGGTTATCCTTGCATTAATTTCGTGCCTTATAGCTAGCTATCGATTTAACAAAAATACGTATTTGCCGGTTGTCCAGAAAGCTAGCACTACTCTCTTTAACACAGACGTTATAGAACTATCAAAGAGCAACTTTTGCCTCGCTTATCTCTTCGACAAGCGTCTGGAAGAAGCCGCCATGGACCCAAAGCGTGGATACAGCAAGAATGCTCACAGTAGCAGCGACTCCAGCAGCAACAGCCCGGCGTCACCCGCGAGCCCGGCACCGGGAGGCGGCAAGACAGGCACGGCGAACGCGTTTGCCAACGACGGCAGCTTCATGGAGATGTTCAAGAAGAAGATGGAGGAGGAGCAGAGGAAAAAACAACTCGAGCCGGGATGCAGCGACAAAAGCAGCACTGAGGAGGGCCAGTCGACCCCGGAGAAGAAGCCGCCTCCCCTGACCAGCTTTGTAAGGGGCCGCTGCCGGAGACCAGATAGCTGTAGGCTGCTCCGCGTGTGTAGTCAGACAGCCTATGCGCTGTAATATCGTTACTCCGCTTTGCACACAGAGATTGAAAACCACAGTTGAATAGTGCTGTCTTCTGATAGTGTTCAGAGTAGGGAAGCTGCTACAGCACCTGGCTGGTCTCTTCTGGAGAGATATGTGCTCTACAGCCACCATGGCAACCAAGTGGTACTTACCCAACCTGATAGTCTGGTGTAGACTCCCTGGTGAGCTAGACTCAGTGCTGTGGTACAGAGACTCAGGTCTGTGGTGTAGACTCAATGCTGTGGTACAGAGACTCAAGTCTGCGGTGTAGACTCCATGGTGAGCAGCTTGTGTAACCCTGTCAGTCTTCTCCAGGTGGGAAAGCGGCGCGGCGGTGCCAAGCTGGCCCTCAAGACTGGCATGGTCGCCAAGAAGCAGAAGCTGGATGCCAAGGTTTGATTGATTAGTTGTTGCATCTAACTGCTGTCTTCATATCTACAGCCATCATCTAACCTCTCCCCTCTCTTTTAACACCCCTTTATCTCCCCGTCTCTTCTTCCCTGTCTCCCTCTTCCTGTCTCCCTCCTCCTGTCTCCCTCTTCCTGTCTCTCTCTCTCCTCTCTCCCTCGTCTCTCTCTCTCTCTCTCTCCTCTCTCCCTCTTCCTGGCTCTCTCTCCTCCTGTCTCCCTCTTCCTGTCTCTCTCTCCTCCCGTCTCCCTCTTCCTGTCTCTCTCTCTCCTCCTGTCTCTCTCTCCTCCTTGCTCTCTCTCTTCTCCTGTCTCCCTCTTCCTGTCTCTCCTCCCGTCTCTCTCCTCGTCTCCCTCTTCCTGGCTCTCTCCTCCGTCTCTCTCCTGTCTCTCTCTCTCCTGTCTCTCTCTCCTGTCTCCTCTTCTGGCTCTCTCTCCTGTCTCTCTCTCCTCCTGTCTCTCTCCTCCTGTCTCCCTCCTGTCTCTCTCTCCTCCTGTCTCTCTCTCCTCCTGCTCTCTCTCTCCTGTCTCCCTCCTGTCTTTCTCCTCCCGTCTCCCTCTCATGTCTCTCTCTCTCCTCCTGTCTCCCTCTTCCTGGCTCTCTCTCCTGTCTCTCTCCTCCGTCTCTCTCTCCTGTCTCTCTCTCCTGTCTCTCTCTCCTGTCTCTCTCTCCTCCTGTCTCCCTCTTCCTGGCTCTCTCTCCTCTGTCTCTCTCCTCCTGTCTCTCTCTCCTGTCTCCCTCTTCCTGTCTCTCTCTCCTCCTGTCTCTCTCTCCTCCTGTCTCCCTCTTCCTGGCTCTCCCTCTTCCTGTCTCTCTCCTTGTCTCTCTCAGGAGTTGGGGAAGTCAGATGCCTGGTCGATGTACATGGCCGAGGTGAAAAAGTACAAAGCCCACCAGTGTGGTGATGATGACAAGACCAGGCCGCTGGTCAAATAGACGCACGCCGACGGCCATGTTGGTGAGGTCACCTGACCTCCCCTGGACTACCGGGCTGGCAGCTGCGTCTTAGTAAACGTCTGTCTTCATGTTTTACCTCCAAGGTTTTTGTTTATCTTTTTATTTGGTTCTAATATTTGTCTTCAGCTCCGAGGGCAGATCAGCAGCGACTAGATAAAGACATTTAGGGGCGTGTCGTCTGTGCTGGTCAGTTTAGCCCCAGAGTTGCTCTCTAGTGATGTTGTTCCTGACTCCCTGATCACGGAGACGTTAACACTGCCGAACATGGAGTCGGACCGAGGGATGACCCCTGACCCCTCCTCAACTTTGACTTCCTGTCAGCGGTGACGGAGAGCTGGTGGAGGCTCCGTCCCAGAGGACGCTGTCTGGGATGGAGTGGCTAGCTGGGGTCGTGTCTGGGGAGGGAACCTTTTCAATAAACATGTTTTGATGAATCTGGTTGTCCTGGCTTCAGAGGGAGAAGGTGGATGTTTGGTTTCTGTGGCTTCATTACCAGCTAGACATGAAGGGTCTCAAATGTACCTGATGGGAGATCCAGTACCTTTTTATGTAATACTTTATACTTATTTTATTATGAGTAGTAAAGTGTACTTGATAGTAGTAAGAAGTTGTGACGGATACTAGTAGATTTCCCCAGACAGACAGGAGATCGAGACAGACCACATTCACATAAACAGTTATCAGTTTAATTTCATTTAATAGTTCCATTTTTGTACAAGGAAAATGTGAAAAGTTCAAGTACAAAGAAAAATGTACAGCATCTAATAAAGAATGACCAGCACCAAGGTGACAGATGGGACCAGGTGACCGGAGGAGACACACACACACACACACAGCAAACTGAGCTGTACAGGTACACACACACACACACAGAGCAAACTGAGCTGTACAGGTCCACACACACACACACACACACAGAGCAAACTGAGCTGTACAGGTCCACACACACACAGCACTGACCTGTACAGGTCCACACACACATTCTGTCATGGTTGTTTCCAGACATTCATAAATATTCCCCTCCAGTCCACAGTGACAGGTCTGCCTTGTAAACAGACCAAAACAGCATTACAGCATTTTTGTCGTTGAGCTGTTAAAATAAAAAACTATCAAATTCTTATTAAAAAAGTTAGTTAAAAATCCAGTAACTGACATCACAAGACGCAAATCCCATCCTGTGGTTGGTCAATTCATCTGTCACTCAAAGTCATCGTAGTTCCTGATTTGTCTTGGCAGCTGTCATGTAGCGGGCTGGGTCAGAGGGACTTCCTGTCTCCTCCCTGGCTCTGATTGACATCTGAAGGAGAGACCAGAGCGTCAGACTACATTGGACCATATTCCCAACACAACAGCATCTGTCAGCCCAGACACCACAGCACACAGACCAATCCCAGGCCTCCTGACGAGGGGGCGGGGCTGGGGGCAGAGGTTACCTGAGAAAGCGAACTGCAATTGAGGAGGCACAATCTGAGACCCAGACTGGAGACTCTTATAGAGATCTGAGGAGAGGAGGAAGGAGAGGGGAGGGAGAGGAGCAGAGAGAAGGAGGGAGGAAGGAGCAGAGAGGAGGAAGGGAGGAGCAGAGAGGAGGAGGAAGGGAGGGTGAGAGGAAAGAGGAGCAGAGAGGAGCAGAGGGGAGGGTGAGAGGAAAGAGGAGCAGAGAGGAGGCGGGAGAGAGGAGGACGAAGGGAGGAATGAACCAAAGAACACACAGGAGCACGTCAGACGATGAGAAGAAGCTTCACACACAGCAGCACAACAACTCTTCATGCACCACACAAACACACAACACACAGCAGCACAACAACTCTACATGGACCACACACACACACACAACACACCAAGACCGACTTGGTCCTGTTCACTACTGTTGGAGTACGACTACTCTCTTATTAAAGAACCGGCGCTCGCACCAGCTCTGAACTAGCTCCCGGTTCACTTTGGTGCAAAGGGGGTACCATTCTCCCCTCCCTCTCCTCTACTCACTCTGTGTCAGGGAGAAGGCCTGGCTGGATGCAGTGGCAGAGGGGGTGCTGGGGGGAGCGCTGGTGGCCAGGGGGGGCAGGTTCAGCAGGGAGGGGAACTTGAAGGGCAGGGGGACCAGCCCCCCCAACATGCTGAAGCCCTGGAGGAGGGAGGGGGGCGAGGCCAGGAGACTCCCCCCTGCTGAGGACACCTGGAGGAGGGAGTAGGGAGAGAGAGAGAGAGAGAGAGAGAGAGAGAGGGAGGAAGCAGGGGAAAGAAACATGTACAGCATCAGATCGTCCAGCATCATGTTCTGACTAAAACTAAAACACCTGAATACATCCCCGCCCTCATACCTGCGGTAACTGAGAAGAGACTGATGATGAGGAGACAGACGTCATTGGCTTAGCCCCCTGAGTAGTCCCGCCCACTGACCGCTGTACCTGATTGGCCAAGGACACGGCGGGGGAGGGTCCTGAATGCTGCTTGCTGATTGGTGAGGAGTTAGTAAGGCTGGTGTTGGCACTGCTGCTTGTCTGGGATGTGGACCCTGGAGCCCCTAAGCAGGCGGGCCTGAACCCCGAGGGGCTCTTAGAAGAGTACTGGTGCATGCTGGGAGCTGACTGAGGCCCGGGGACGGGGGAGGAGGGGGCGGGGCAACGGGGGGTGAGTTTGATGATGGGGGTGTTGCTGCTGTGGCTGGCCTGCATGGGAGTGATGAAGGTAGACTGCACCCCAGAGAGACGAGCAGGGGAGGCCTGGGGTGAGGTTTGGGAGAGATGGACGGGGGAGGGCTGGGGTAGACGGGCGGGGGAGGGCTGGGAGAGATGGACGGGGGAGGGCTGGGGTAGACGGGCGGGGGAGGGCTGGGGTAGACGGGCGGGGGAGGGCTGGGGTAGACGGGCGGGGGAGGGCTGGGGGAGATGAACGGGGGAGGGATGGGGGAGATGAACGGGGGAGGGATGGGGGAGATGGGCGGGGACCA
Organism: Mallotus villosus; assembly: GCA_903064625.1. Classification (NCBI taxonomy): domain Eukaryota; kingdom Metazoa; phylum Chordata; class Actinopteri; order Osmeriformes; family Salangidae; genus Mallotus; species Mallotus villosus. The sequence continues at coordinate 494,274 of CAEFZP010004246.1, read as the reverse complement.
GAGAGGGGGAAGCGAGAGGGTGGGGGCATGGCTGGGCAGAGCTAGAAATTAAACTGTCCCCACTGATAGCTCTGACGTTATTGCTGGCTTTGTGGGAGGGTACGAGGGGGGGCCTGGCGGGGGGAGAGATGAGGGGGGAGGAGGTGGGGGGAGAGATGAGGGGGGAGGAGGTGGAGATTGGGGGGTGGGTTTTCCCCAGGGTGGTGACAGAGGGTCTCTGGTTTAGCACTGATGCTCTGTGAGCCACAGACACTGCTCCTCCTGTTAGCCCTCCCCTCACTCCTCCTCCTCCTGCTCCTCCTGTTAGCCCTCCCTTCACTCCTCCTCCTCCTGTTAGCCCTCCCCTCACTCCTCCTCCTGCTCCTCCTGTTAGCCCTCCTCTCACTCCTCCTGCTCCTCCTGTTAGCCCTCCCCTCACTCCTCCTCCTGTTAGCCCTCCTGCTCCTCCTGTTAGCCCTCCCCTCACTCCTCCTCCTGCTCCTCCTGTTAGCCCTCCCCTCACTCCTCCTCCTGTTAGCCCTACTGCTCCTCCTGTTAGCCCGCCTGCTCCTCCTGTTAGCCCTCCTCTCACTCCTCCTCCTGCTCCTCCTGTTAACCCTCCCCTCACTCCTCCTGCTGCTGCTCCTCCTGTTAGCCCTCCTGCTCCTCCTGTCACCCCTCCTCTCGCTCCTCCTGCTGCTCCTCCTGTTAGCCCTCCTCCTCTCCTTCCCGTTACTCCTCCTCTTCCTCCCTTACCCAACCCTGTCCCAGAGGACAGGAGGGAGGAGGCAGAGGGAGGCCTGGAGAGAGAAGGAGAGGAGGGGGAGGAGATATAGTGACGTTGTGGCTGCAGGAGGGGGGAGGAGGGGGCCAGGATGGAGGGGGCCCCTGAGGGGGGGCTTTCCCCTTGGACCAGGCCCTTGGCAGCGCTGCTGAGCAGGGCCAGAGCCTGGGAGATGGAGTCCAGGGAGGGGGGCGCCAGGTCCTCGTCCACACAGATGGGCTCCGATGGGGACTGGGGGACCCGTCGAGGGGGGCCTGGAGCGGGGCCTGGAGGGGGGCCGGACACGGCCTGGGGCCTCTGGACGAACACGCCCTCCTAGGGAGAGAGGAGCAGGGGGTTTAGAGAGGAGGGAGAGAGGAGCAGGGGGGTTTAGAGAGGAGGGAGAGAGGAGCAGGGGGTTTAGAGAGGAGGGAGAGAGGAGCAGGGGGTTTAGAGAGGAGGGAGAGAGGAGCAGGGGGTTTAGAGAGGAGGGAGAGAGGAGCAGGGGGGTTTAGAGAGGAGGGAGAGAGGAGCAGGGGGGTTTGGAGAGGAGGGAGAGAGGAGCAGGGGGGTTTGGAGAGGAGGGAGAGAGGAGCAGGGGGTTTAGAGAGGAGGGAGAGAGGAGCAGGGGGTTTAGAGAGGAGGCAAACCCACCTTGGGTTTAGCTTTGGGGGTGGGGACCATCTTCTTCTTGACTCTAATGGGATATAAAACAGGAAGCACATGAACAGAAGCAATGGGAATTGATGTACAATCAGCCAATCAGAGCATTGCTCCACAGCTGACTTAAAATGTTTTGATTGGTCGGAACTTACACATTTCCTGTCACGTGACCATGGACCATGATGCTCTCCTTGAACAGCATTCTGAGGAAAACACACGTACTACATAACTACACACTATACACAAATACTCCACAGTAATACTACCTAACTCCACAGTAATACTACCTAACTCCACAGTAATACTACCTAACTCCACAGTAATACTACCTAACTCCACAGTAATACTACCTAACTCCACAGTAATACTACCTAACTCCACAGTAATACTACCTAACTACACAGTAATACTACCTTACTCCACAGTAATACTACCTAACTACACAGTAATACTACCTAACTCCACAGTAATACTACCTAACTCCACAGTAATACTACCTAACTCCACAGTATACACACACATACTACAACCCCGCTCGCCCCCCTCACCTGGCCTGCATCCATCCCTTGGGCCAGAGGGTCTTAACCTCTGTCTCCATGAAGGCTTTGAGGTAGTCCTCCAGGGACACAGAGCTCTGAGCCTCCAGCTCATAGCAGCCCAGCTTCACCCGCACCAGGGTGCCCAACAGGGTCCTGAGGAGGAGAACATCACTGTGGAACATCACTCTGGAACATCACTCTGGAACATCACTGTGAGCTTCCTATCTCACCTGGACACTTCCTGTCTCACCTGGACACTTCCTGTCTCACATGGACACTTCCTGTCTCACGTGGTTACTTCCTGTCTCACGTGGTTACTTCCTGTCTCACGTGGTTACTTCCTGTCGCACCTGGCCACTTCCTGTCTCACATGGTTACTTCCTGTGTCACATGGTTACTTCATGTCTCACCTGGACGCTTCCTGTCTCACATGGTTACTTCCTGTGTCACATAGTTACTTCCTGTCTCACGTGGTTACTTCCTGTGTCACATGGTTACTTCCTGTCTCACCTGGACTCTTCCTGTCTCACATGGTTACTTCCTGTCTCACATGGTTACTTCCTGTGTCACATGGTTACTTCCTGTCTCACCTGGACACTTCCTGTCTCACATGGTTACTTCCTGTGTCACATGGTTATTTCCTGTCTCACCGGAATACATTTACATTACAATCTATTGTTGTGTTCGTTCTGTTGTGATATGTGTAATGCTATGGTCTGTAGTTTATATCATTTGAGTGTTCACCCTGATTGGGAATGTTGTCTAGTTAGATGTCTATCGAACGGCCAGGAATCGAACCGGCATCCTTCTGATTAATAGCCCGATTCCCTAACTGCTCAGCCATCTGACCCCCATGCCTGTCTCACCTGAGCTTATCGTCCCAGACAAACTTCTTGCGAGGTCCCATCACCCTCTTCCCTGGCTTGTCCTCGTCCTCCTCCTCAGATCCCTGCTTCTCCCCCTCCTCCGACTGCTGCCTGGCAACACAAGAACACCGTCATGCCCTGGGACACTCGGGAGAGAGGGAGGAGGAGGAGAGGAGCAGAGAGGGAGGAAGAGAGGAGCAGAGAGGAGCAGAGAGGAGGGAGGAGAGTAGCTGAGGAAGGAGGAGAGGAGCAGAGGAGGTTGAGAGGGAGGAAGAGGAGGAGAGGAGGTTGAGAGGGAGGAAGAGGAGGAGAGGAGCAGAGAGGAGGTTGAGAGGGAGGAAGAGAGGAGCAGAGAGGAGGTTGAGAGGGAGGAAGAAGAGGAGAGGATGTTGAGAGGAAGAAGGAGAAGACATGGAGGAAAAGAAACAGTGTGCTTACTGTAAGACAGGAAGAGTACTTACTTGGCCACCTTGGCGATGCAGTCCATGTTGTACCTGGCGATCTGCTCAGGCATCACACTGCACACAGCCAGCTTCAGCTTCAACAGGGGGGCACGCAGACGGTCATCCTGCACACACACACACGGCTAACTTTAGTTTCAACACAGGATCATAATCATGCTGCACAGTCTCTCTCTCCCTCTCTCTCTCTACACACAGACCTACAGACACACACCTGGATGTTGAGGCTGAGCTTCTTCAGTCGTTTGAGCAGAGCCTCCTTGTTGCAGGGAACGAAGGCCTCCAGGTGATAGTAGACCGCTGCCCTGACCCCTGATGGCTGCTCCTGCACCTGCAGCTCAATACTGCGTGTACACACACACACATTAGTGTATTAGCATGCATTCATGTGTGTATGTGTGTGTGTACATGTGTGTGTGAGTGCTTTTGTGTGTGAGGGAGAGACACTCACTCTAACAGGATGTTATTCATGTCCAGGGTGAAGAACTTCTTCCTGCCCTCCTGGTCAAACTGGCGGCTGGCCTGGAGGAGGTGACATCATCAACCAGGAGAACACACAGACAGGCAGACAGACAGGCAGGCAGGCAGGCAGGCAGGCAGACAGGCACACAGACAGACAGACAGAGGAGACAGGCAGGCAGGGAGACAGGCAGACGTACCACTCTCAGGTCCTCGATTCGCTTGCTGAGGGGAGCAGGCAGGCCGTCCGGCAGGGGGGGGGGAGTGAAGACACCCCCCTGGGTTTTAACCCCCCCCATCCCTCCCCCCTGGACCCTGCCCCCTCCCACCCCTCCCCTCTGGGTGCCGTTCTCCCCGTGGGCGGGGCTGCCGGTGCTGGGGGAGGAGTCTAATAGGGAGAAGTCCAGATCTCCCATCATATTCTGCAGAATCTCGTTGTGATTGGCCGAGCCCAGCAGCGACATCACAGCGGGGTCAGAGGTCAGGTCGTCCATGGCGATGTTGTTGCCGGGGGGCCTGGCATGGGTGGTGTTGGGTTGGGGGGTGGGGGCGCGGGGGGGGACCCGGGTGGGGCCGGGGGGGCGTCTCCTCATCTGGTCCTTCTCCCTGGAGAAGCGTCTCAACATGGCTGCCAGGTTTAGACTGTCTTTCATCAGCTTCTTACGTTTCTTCTTCTCTGGTCGGTGCACGCCCAGGACAGGAACCCTTGAGGACCCCACCACACACAAAGTGATGTCACCATGAGCCTCTCCTCAACCCCTCATGTCAGGGGACGGAGTGGAGAGTGTGTGTGTTCAGCTCACCCTCCCCGTTTAGGAAGCCTGTTCTTCTTCTTCTCCTCCACAGCTCCATCCTGCTTCCTCCTCCTCTTCTTCATCCCTCGTTCCTCACCTTCCTTCAGCTTCTACACACACACACACACACACGCGTACACACACACAGGACTCCACTACTCAGGTTGTGCAACACACCTTGTACCTTGCAGCAGGAACACCCCAACCCACATACCACGTCTGACTATCCGATTGCATCTGTGTGTGTGTGTGTGTGTTTGTGCATGTGTGTGTGTGTGTCCCACCTTGAAGCAGCCCCCCTCCTTGCCCTCCTCGTCCCCGTCAGAGTCGGAGGCGGGTCTGAACTGCAGCGTGCCGGTGTTGATGTAGAACCCTCCCAGCTTGGTGCTCAAGGAGGCCGGGACCAACTCATCATACTGAACACACAGGAACACACACACACACACACACCGGTTAGACAGGCTGGCAGAAAGAGAGACAGACATGCAGACAGAGAAGCAGACAGAGAGACAGACAGACAGAGAGACAGGCAGAGAGAGATAGAGAGAGAGAGAGGCAGAGAAGCCGACAGAGAGACAGACAGGCAGACAGAGAGAGAGACAGAGAGAGAGAGACAGAGAGGCAGACAGAGAGACAGAGAGGCAGACAGAGAGACAGAGAGACAGAGAGGCAGACAGACAGGCAGACAGAGAGACAGAGGTAGACAAGCACAGGTGGACAGGCAGGAGGGTTGGGGTTAGGGGGTTAGTGTCCTCACAGCTTCAGAGTTGTCTATGAAGGGGTCCGTGTCATCGTATCCGTAGCCGATGTCAATAAGATCCTGCATGCGGTCCCTCTTCTTCCTCTTACCCACGCTGGCCTGGGGGCCACAGGAGCACACACACATTGAACACACACACACGCTGCCCTGGGGGCCACAGAAACACACACACTGCCCTAGGGGCCACAGAAACACACACAAACTGCCCTAGGGGCCACAGAAACACACACAAACTGCCCTAGGAGCCACACAAAACACACACACTGCCCTAGGGGCCGCAGAAACACACACACACTGCCCTAGGGGCCACAGAAACACACACACTGCCCTAGGGGCCACAGAAACACACACACTGGGTACACACACAAACACTGCCTTGGGGGACACAGGAACACAGGTGACACACACTGGGCACACACACACACACGCTGGGCACACACACACACACACGCTGGGCACACACACACTGGGCACACACACACACGCTGGGCACACACACACTGGGCACACACACACACGTGCTTACGTATTTGCTCTCAAACTTCTTGGCAAGAGCTTCTACTTCCTGTCTCTCCTTCTCATCATCAGCGAAGGGGTCGCCGGGGTCAAGGGGCGGGGCCAGGCCTCTGGGAGGGCCTGGGGGAGGCTTCATCACCTACGAGAGCATGGGGGAGAGGTGAGGGAGACAGGACAGGTGAGGGAGACAGGAAGGGGGAGAGACAGGACAGGTGAGGGAGACAGGAAGGGGGAGACACAGGACAGGTGAGGGAGACAGGAAGGGGGAGACACAGGACAGGTGAGGGAGACAGGAAGGGGGAGACACAGGACAGGTGAGGGAGACAGGAAGGGGGGAGAGACAGGACAGGTGAGGGAGACAGGAAGGGGGAGAGACAGGACAGGTGAGCGAGACAGGAAGGGGGAGAGACAGGACAGGTGAGGGAGACAGGAAGGGGGAGAGACAGGACAGGTGAGGGAGACAGGAAGGGGGGAGACAGGACAGGTGAGCGAGACAGGAAGGGGGAGAGACAGGAAAGGTGAGGGCATGAGAGATGAAAGGATTCTTGTAACACTGTTATGCTACATTCTGTAACCTTCCAGAACTTCAGCTATGCTTAGCTCAGAAACACTCAACTACAGAAAACAACAAGGAGCTGCACATACAGGATGGTCAAAAGGCGATTACACGGTTCTTTAAAAATGAATTGGCATGTATAAGTAGGAAAACAAAATGTCTGAAAAAAAATATACTCCGACAAGTCATTCTGACAATACTTCGTTGTGTCTGATTTGACAAACAGTTTTGAACATCTTTAGTCATACAAGTTGTGTGTACTTGGTAACTAAGAGCGCGGTGCGAGCATCACACAAACACTAGACCATGACAGCTGACAGCGCGCGCAGTTTCACGCGACCCTTTCTTTCAGGCAGCGCGTGATCCCGGTTCTGCTCTGACCTCAATAGAACATCTAGCCGCTACGAACGTAACTTTACCTTCTCCTGGGGCTCGGAGGACTGGACCAGTTCGCTGTAGTTGAACTCCGCGGATCCTCTGTCGCTTGGCTCAGACAAACTCAGGCTCAGACGCACTGTCTGCTTTGATTCCCCGGAATCCACGTCTCCACCTTTCACGTTACCGAAGGGACTACCGCAACCTCCTGACACGGTTGCCGTACTCCCTGCACCTCCATCTTTCCCAAAACTCACTTCGGCCTCGTCTTCCTGGCGGCGTTTCTTTGACTCGGAGGGTGGCGAGGTGCTGAAGGAGGAGATAGTGACGAACGGTACTTTTCTAGGCTCGGCCATTCGGCCTGGATCCCGCGCGCTCCCGAGTACAAAAGCACAAGAGGGCGAGACTGACTTAAAATTGTAGACGTTCGACAACTAGCTAGCCTGCTAGCTCTGCTGGCTCTATAAAAATAGCTTCTGGCGGTTAGTAAAATTACTTTCAAAGCCTCTCCGGTGTAACAGTCAAACGGGTAGTGTTTCTTGCAACTCCAGGGCTATCTACCGGGGTTTAAATCACCAGGAAACGTAGTTTTAGTTGTTTCCATGAAACTGTTCGCTAGCTACCGCAAGGAGGCATCCGTAGTAGCCATCTTGATCATTATTATCATTATTCAGAAACTGGGCGTGCGTACAACAAGAAAGCGGATACGGAGGAGAATGGGAGCAGTCCCTGGCCAATCACAGGGCAAGAACGCTCCCAGGAATCGCCCATTTCTCATTCTAGCGCGAATGTAGAAAGGGCGATTGTTCTCCAGCACGCGGGGTGTTCTGACGGGACAACTGGTCTCCCCTCGGTCTCTGTTCCTCTCTGGTCTGAGGAAATAAACACAAACATTCACAATCGTAAACGATGAACCTATAATATAAACCATCGTCTTTACTCGCACTGACACAGACAATCGTAAAGAATTTGAACGAATATGCATCATACAATTCATTTATTTATTTCAACAGGCACATATGTACAGATTGAAAACGCCAGTACAAGGAACAATAACGCAGTAAATGCTTTTTATAAAACTCAAAATATGTTGGTGACACTGGGTCACTTGAAAACGCTTTACAGAGAAGGTCAAAGGGCACTTAGGGGAGTGGACCTGCATGAGAACCTGCTGACATCAGCCCGTCTCAGACTGAGAGGCCGGCTTGTTTCCTGGACGAGGAGTGATGACATCACAGAGATAACCAGTTCATTTGTGTTGGTCTCCCCTGGGCGAGGAGTGATGACATCACAGAGAGACCCTGTTGTCCTTGGCCCACTTGCGGAGGATCCTGATGATGTATTCCACCTGGGGGTTTCCTGAGTTCCTCAGCAGCGGCAGCACCTCCCGCAGGGTCTCCCTGCACACACACACACACACACTAATGTTACTAGAGGCTGCAGGTGATGTTACTAGAGGCTGCAGGTGATGTAGAAGCTGCAGGTGATGTTACTAGAGGCTGCAGGTGATGTTACTAGAGGCTGCAGGTGATGTTACTAGAGGCTGCAGGTGATGTTACTAGAGGCTGCAGGTGAGCGAGTGATGTTACTAGAGGCTGCAGGTGATGTTACTAGAAGCTGCAGGTGATGTTACTAGAGGCTGCAGGTGATGTTACTAGAGGCTGCAGGTGATGTTACTAGAGGCTGCAGGTGATGTTACTAGAGGCTGCAGGTGATGTTACTAGAGGCTGCAGGTGATGTTACTAGAGGCTGCAGGTGATGTTACTAGAGGCTGCAGGTGATGTTACTAGAGGCTGCAGGTGATGTTACTAGAGGCTGCAGGTGATGTTACTAGAGGCTGCAGGTGATGTTACTAGAGGCTGCAGGTGAGCGAGTGATGTTACTAGAGGCTGCAGGTGATGTTACTAGAGGCTGCAGGTGATGTTACTAGAGGCTGCAGGTGAGCGAGTGATGTTACTAGAGGCTGCAGGTGATGTTACTAGAGGCTGCAGGTGATGTTACTAGAGGCTGCAGGTGAGCGAGTGATGTTACTAGAGGCTGCAGGTGATGTTACTAGAGGCTGCAGGTGATGTAGAAGCTGCAGGTGATGTTACTAGAGGCTGCAGGTGATGTTACTAGAGGCTGCAGGTGATGTTACTAGAGGCTGCAGGTGATGTTACTAGAGGCTGCAGGTGAGCGAGTGATGTTACTAGAGGCTGCAGGTGATGTTACTAGAAGCTGCAGGTGATGTTACTAGAGGCTGCAGGTGATGTTACTAGAGGCTGCAGGTGATGTTACTAGAGGCTGCAGGTGATGTTACTAGAGGCTGCAGGTGATGTTACTAGAGGCTGCAGGTGATGTTACTAGAGGCTGCAGGTGATGTTACTAGAGGCTGCAGCTGATGTTACTAAAGGCTGCAGGTGATGTTACTAGAGGCTGCAGGTGAGCGAGTGATGTTACTAGAGGCTGCAGGTGATGTTACTAGAGGCTGCAGGTGATGTTACTAGAGGCTGCAGGTGAGCGAGTGATTTTACTAGAGGCTGCAGGTGATGTTACTAGAGGCTGCAGGTGATGTTACTAGAGGCTGCAGGTGAGCGAGTGATGTTACTAGAGGCTGCAGGTGATGTTACTAGAGGCTGCAGGTGATGTTACTAGAGGCTGCAGGTGAACGAGTGATGTTACTAGAGGCTGCAGGTGATGTTACTAGAGGCTGCAGTTGATGTTACTAGAGGCTGCAGGTGAGCGAGTGATGTTACTAGAGGCTGCAGGTGATGTTACTAGAGGCTGCAGGTGATGTTACTAGAGGCTGCAGGTGAGCGAGTGATGTTACTAGAGGCTGCAGGTGATGTTACTAGAGGCTGCAGGTGATGTTACTAGAGGCTGCAGGTGATGTTACTAGAGGCTGCAGGTGATGTTACTAGAGGCTGCAGGTGGGCACACCTGGACTCCCTGCCGGCCAGGATGAGCTGCAGGACGCCCACGCAGGCGCCCCTCTTCCCCTCCCAGTACTCCGGGTTTGGATCCAGACGCTCCAGAACGTCAAACGCCTTCGCAGAGTAGTAGAACTGACCCATCTGGGACACACACAGTAGAACTGACCCATCTGGGACACACACACAGTAGAACTGACCCATCTGGGACACACACACAGTAGAACTGACCCATCTGACACACACAGTAGAACTGACCCATCTGGGACACACACGCAGTAGAACTGACCCATCTGACACACACAGTAGAACTGACCCATCTGGGACACACACGCAGTAGAACTGACCCATCTGACACACGCAGTAGAACTGACCCATCTGACACACGCAGTAGAACTGACCCATCTGGGACACACACAGTAGAACTGACCCATCTGGGACACACACACAGTAGAACTGACCCATCTGGGACACACACAGTAGAACTGACCCATCTGGGACACACACACAGTAGAACTGACCCATCTGACACACACAGTAGAACTGAGCTAGTGGTACCTTATGTGATATTGGTACCTTGTAGCAGTGTGATATTGGTACCTTGTAGCAGTGTGATATTGATACCTTGTAGCAGTGTGATGTTGATACCTTGTAGCAGTGTGATATTGGTACCTTGTAGCAGTGTGATATTGATACCTTGTAGCAGTCGTTGGCCATGACCTGCAGCAGGCTGAAAGAGTCGGCTGACGTCTCCATCTTCAAGTACAGCTCCCAGGCCAGGCGAGCCTTCTGGTTCATGATGTCTACACAACACACACACAACCTGCTGAACACTACACACTATACACACTGCTGAACACTACACACACCCTGCTGAACACTACACACTATACACCCCGCTGAACACTACACACACCCTGCTGAACACTACGCACAGCATACACCCCCTGCTGAACACTACACACACAACCTGCTGAACACTACACACTATACACACCCCCCCCCTGCTGAACACTACACACACCCTGCTGAACACTACACACTATACACACCCCCCCTGCTGAACACTACACACACCCTGCTGAACACTACACACTATACACACCCCCCCCTGCTGAACACTACACACACCCTGCTGAACACTACACACTATACACCACCCCTGCTGAACACTACACACACCCTGCTGAACACTACACACTATACACTGCTGAACACTACACACACCCTGCTGAACACTACACACTATACACCCCCCCCCTGCTGAACACTACACACACCCTGCTGAACACTACACACTATACACCCCTGCTGAACACTACACACACCCTGCTGAACACTACACACAGCATACACCCCCTGCTGAACACTACACACACCCTGCTGAACACTACACACAGCATACACCCCCTACTGAACACTACACACACCCTGCTGAACACTACACACTATACACACACCCCCTGCTGAACACTACACACACCCTGCTGAACACTACACACTATACACCCCCCCCCCTGCTGAACACTACACACAACCTGCTGAACACTACACACTATACACTGCTGAACACTACACACACCCTGCTGAACACTACACACTATACACCCCCCCCCTGCTGAACACTACACACACCCTGCTGAACACTACACACTATACACTGCTGAACACTACACACACCCTGCTGAACACTACACACAGCATACACCCCCTGCTGAACACTACACACACCCTGCTGAACACTACACACAGCATACACCCCCTACTGAACACTACACACACCCTGCTGAACACTACACACTATACACCCCCCCCCCTGCTGAACACTACACACAACCTGCTGAACACTACACACACTATACACTGCTGAACACTACACACACCCTGCTGAACACTACACACTATACACCCCCCCCCCTGCTGAACACTACACACACCCTGCTGAACACTACACACTATACACCCCCCCCCCTGCTGAACACTACACACACCCTGCTGAACACTACACACAGCATACACCCCCTGCTGAACACTACACACACCCTGCTGAACACTACACACAGCATACACCCCCTACTGAACACTACACACACCCTGCTGAACACTACACACTATACACACACCCCCTGCTGAACACTACACACACCCTGCTGAACACTACACACTATACACCCCCCCCCCTGCTGAACACTACACACAACCTGCTGAACACTACACACTATACACTGCTGAACACTACACACACCCTGCTGAACACTACACACTATACACTGCTGAACACTACACACAGCCTGCTGAACACTACACACTACAGGGTAGTTGTGTTAGGACTCACAGCAGCGAGCCAGCCAGCTCAGGTAAACGTAGTCAGTCTTGATCTTATCACTCTGGATCAGCAGGAAGATCTGAACAATCATGAGAATAACAACATTCATTCAACACTGCTGTGTACCATGATTTACCACTATGCAATACAATACTGTATAAATACTGTGAATTTACAGTATTACTGTGCAATACTGTGTAGTATATCACTGTGTATAGGGCTCGCAACTAACTTTGACGGGACAACGTTAATTTTGAGCTCTGGCTGTGTAGTATTGTGTGGTAGTGTGTAGTATTGTGTAGTATAGTGTGATAAATTGCAGTACTATGTAATACCTCCTCGGCCTCCCGGTAGTTGCCCACCGCAGCCTTGGCCTGGGCATAGTTGAAGTTGAAGGTGTCGTCATTGTAGAAGTAACTCTGATAGGATAGGGACAGGTCAGGGGACAGGTCAATGGAAGGGACAGGTCAGGGGTAGGGACAGGTCAGGGGTCAATGGAAGGGACAGATCAGGGGTCAGGTCAATGGAAGGGACAGGTCAGGGGTCAGGTGTTGTGTGTGCGTGCTGACCTTGACAGAGTTGAGGTAAATGAGGACGTCCTCAAACTGGCGCAGCAGGAAGAAGCAGGAGGCCATGCACTGTCTGCCTGGGATGGTGTCTGCAGCACAACCCCAGGTTAGTCAACTAGCTCTTTAACCCCCCCCAGGTTAGTCAACTAGCTCTTTTAACCCCCCCAGGTTAGTCAACTAGCCCTTTAACCCCCCCCAGGTTAGTCAACTAGCCCTTTAACCCCCCCAGGTTAGTCAACTAGCCCTTTAACCCCCCCAGGTTAGTCAACTAGCCCTTTAACCCCCCAGGTTAGTCATGTGTTGGCTGGTTCTATGCTGGCTAGCTAGTGGGACTCACCACATTCACCGGCAGAACCGCCGACCAGCTGGAAGAACTGCTGTGCTATCTTCATGTGGTCCCTCTGCAGGACAGAGACAGGGTCAGTGCTGGGCCCTGCTGTTAAACTCCCCCTCTCAGTCCCCCCCTCCTCTCAGTCCCCCCCCTCTCCTCCTAGTACTCCCCCCCCTCCTCTCAGTCCCCCCCCCTCTCCTCCTAGTACTCCCCCTCAGACAGACACTCACAGAGCAGAGCTCCTGGCCCATGGCAGCATTCACCACCCCCTTCAGGATGTACTCCTGTTGAGAGAGAAGCACAGTCAGGCTCCACGCCTCCAGCCTCCAGGGGGCGCTCTGCTAACGCTGCTCTGGCCCTGACAGGGACACACACACTTACTGTACGCTGATGTACATTTAGACTAACATTGCTCTGAACCTGAGAAAGAGAGAGGGAGGGAGGGATGAAGGAAGAGAGGGAGGGAGAGATGTGGGGAGGAGGGGAGAGGTTAATATCACTGCTCACTGCATTCTACCAACTCACAAAAGCTACACTGATCCTAACGGAGAAAACTAGGAGATGGGGATGAGGGGGATGGAGAGAGGAGGAGAGAAGGAGATACTGGAGGAGAAAAGGAAAGGAAGAGAGGAGGGAAGGAGGGAGGGAGGAAAAAAAGAGGGGAGGAGGAGAGAGGAAAAGAGAGAAGGAGAAGAGAGAGGAGGAGAGAGGGAAGGAGAGCGAGAGAAGAGGAGAGAGGAGTGTACCTGAGGTGTACTTGGCTCCAGGTCTTTGATCAGGTTGTAGGAGTCCTGGACATCATCTGCAACACAGAGACATGTGACTCTCTACGTACAAACACACACACAAGGATACGCATACACGTGTATATGTATTTAACCTGTTTAATCAATAAAAACTTTCGGCGTTCACCAGAGTGTTACCAAGGGAGACCGTAACGACGGTGACGGCCCAGAGACTTGCTCACCTTGGCGGAGGTAGTAGATGACCAGGTTGAGACGGGCCTCTGGGATGACATCGATGAGGGCGGGCAGGGCTTGCAACGCCCCCTCCCCCCCCCGGAACACCACCTGGGATAGGATCAAATATTGATGACATGATATGGGGTCAGTTATATCTGATATGAGATATAACTTATATTATTATATGGCAACGACAGTACGAGCGTTCTGATTGGCTAATGGGTAGTCATGCCAGCCGCGTATTGACCTCATCGCCGGTCTGCGGTCTGATACAGATTCTTATTGCCCTGCTCTGACGTCATCTTCAAAATGAGCGATATCGAGGAGTCAGCTGAGTTTTACTATCCAGACGATACTGAAGACATCAACATCAGCGACAAAGAAATTGTTAACTTTCTAAAAGAGTTGTTATTTGTGTTGGAATTAAAGCCATTTTAGCAGAACCGTGTTGTCCGCTTTCTATCAAAAGTAATTGGTTGCTAGGCAACACCTGAAACACACCGTGAGAAGACTTGAGAGCTAGCTACAATCGGCTTGGCCGTATCGACCGAGCGATAGCGTTCAAGCCTCAGTTTCATATTTACCGGCATGACCTCACTCTCAGTTAGTAAGTAGTTAATATATGATATGAGAAATAACTTATGATATATGAGAAAATACATTATTTATGATCAATAGATATATGGTATCATTTGATTTTGTACATTTTAAAGTTAATTGTTGCTTCTTGATGTATGCTTTAATGCAGGGTCCTCGAGGGTTAGGTCACACACACCTGGTCACCCTCGAGGGCCGCTGTCCTGGTCCTCGAGGACCGCTGTCCTGCATGTTTTACATGTTTCCCTGCTCCAGCACACCTGATTCAAATGAATGGTCATTACCCGGCCTCCACAGAGCTTGATAACAACACATTCATTTGAACATGCATGGAGAACCCTGCTTTAAAGGTTTGTTGTGTGTGTGTGTGTGTGTGTGTGTGTGTGTGTGTGTGTGTGTGTGTGTGAGTCTCACCAGGTTGTGTTTGATGAGCTCCTTGGCAAACTCAAAGGAGCAGGAAGAGATGTCTATCAGGTTCTTCAGCTCAGCCTGGGAGAGAGAGGAGAGAGAGAGAGAACAGGGAGAACAGAGATAACAGAGATAACAGAGAGAACAGAGAGAACAGAGAGAACAGGGAGAAGAGAGAACAGGGAAGAAAAGAGAGAACAGGGAGAACAGGGAGAACAGGGAGAACAGGGAGAACAGAGAGAACAGAGAGAACAGAGAGAACAGGGAGAACAGAGAGAACAGAGAGAACAGGAAGAACAGAGAGAACAGGGAGAACAGGGAGAACAGAGAGAATAGGGAGAACAGAGAGAACAGAGAGAACAGGGAGAACAGAGAGAACAGGGAGAACAGGGAGAACAGAGAGAACAGGGAGAACAGAGAGAACGGGGAGAACGGGGAGAACAGAGAGAATAGAGAGAACAGAGAGATGATCATGAAGAGCCAACACAGAGATGTTCTGCTGTGTTTGCTGGGCACGTTAGACCCTTGCTGTTGTGTCTGGGTGTGTGTTGTGTCTGGGTGTGTGTTGTGTCTAGGTGTGTGTTGTGTCTGGGTGTGTGTTGTGTCTAGGTGTGTGTTGTGTCTAGGTGTGTGTTGTGACTGGGTGTGCGTTATGTCTGGGTGTGTGTTGTGTCTAGGTGTGTGTTGTGTCTGGGTGTGTGTTGTGTCTAGGTGTGTGTTGTGTCTAGGTGTGTGTTGTGACTAGGTGTGTGTTGTGACTGGGTGTGCGTTATGTCTGGGTGTGTGTTGTGTCTAGGTGTGTGTTGTGTCTGGGTGTGTGTTGTGTCTAGGTGTGTGTTGTGACTGGGTGTGCGTTATGTCTGGGTGTGTGTTGTGTCTGGGTGTGTGTTATGTCTGGGTGTGTGTTGTGTCTGGGTGTGCGTTATGTCTGGGTTTGTATTGTGTCTGGGTGTGTGTTGTGTCTAGGTGTGTGTTGTGACTGGGTGGCTAACCTCTGCTGCCTTGCCGTTGAACAGCCTGAAATGGTTGCATGCCTTGAGGTTGAGGGCGATGGTGGAGTCTGGAAGGTTCTGCAGGTAGACGGCCAGCACCTCCTGGGACACATCATAGTAGTCCAGCTTGTAGTAGCACAGAGCGACATACACATTCAGTGCCAGGAAGTCCCTGCAGAGAGACCAGCTCACTGTTAGCCCTGAGAGAACAGCCCTGAGAGAGACCAGCCCTGAGAGAGACCAGCCCTGAGACCAGCCCTGAGAGACCAGCCCTGAGAGACCATCCCTGAGAGAGACCATCCCTGAGAGAGACCAGCCCTGAGAGAGACCAGCCCTGAGAGAGACCGTCCCTGAGAGAGACCATCCCTGAGAGAAACCAGCCCTGAGAGAGACCAGCCCTGAGAGAGACCAGCCCTGAGAGACCATCCCTAAGAGAGACCAGCCCTGAGAGACCAGCCCTAAGAGAGACCAGCCCTGAGAGACCAGCTCTGAGAGAGACCAGCCCTGAGACACTAGCCCTGAGAGAGACCAGCCCCGAGAGAGACCAGCCCCGAGAGAGACCAGCCCTGAGAGAGACCAGCCCTGAGAGAGACCAGCCCTAAGAGACCAGCCCTGAGAGAGACCAGCCCTGAGAGAGACCAGCCCTGAAAGAGACCATCCCTGAGAGAGACCAGGATGGATGTGTGTGTAGTATGTGTGTGTGTGTGTGTGTGTGCGTGCGTGCCTATTCTGCAGCAGGATGCGTTTGTAGATGTCGATCGCCTCCTGGTAGTGGGAGCGCATGTAGTGGATGGAGGCCAGACTGAGCTGGTCTTCACTCACATCCTGCAGCCTCTGGTGGAACCCCATCAACTGCTGCTCATCACTGAACTGAGGAGGGGGAGGGGAGGAGGGGGAGGAGGGGGGGGGGAGATTTAACAACAGTACTCATGACCTCTCCAGACATGTAGAAACCCAGCAGTGTGATGGGCTAACCTTGTGAGCCAGATGGAACAGCAGGCGATTCTGCAGCTGGTCCGCAGGTCCTGGAATAGACAAGATACATGTCACCACTTACCTGCTTGTCCACACACAAAACAGCAAGGAAGAATAACACCATGATCCCAACATCATCCTTTTCCAGACACTTGTATCAGATGTACAGGGGTATGGGGGGGGATTTGAACCTTTCAAGGCTGCCTCCTGTGCTTCTCTGTAGAGACCCAGACAGAAGAGACAACAGGCCAGGTTCACCCACACCTCCGGTCTGCAGTCAGCCTGCACTGTCAGGATCATGTACTCCTGGACGCAAACACAAGACAGACATTCAGCCAGCCAGCCAGCCTGTATCAGCCAGCCAGCCTGTACCAGCCAGCCAGCCTGTACCAGCCAGCCAGCCTGTATCAGCCAGCCAGCCTGTATCAGCCAGCCAGCCTGTATCTTACCTCCATGGCCCTGCGGTAGTCCCCCAAGTGAAAGGCGCAGTAGCTGAGCCACAGGTCGGCGTCCTCCCCTCGCTCTCCAACATTCCGCTGGAACTGAGCACGTTTACACGAGAGGGCACGTTAACAGCTTGGCACGGGCTGTGGGGTTGTGTGACGCCAGGTTTACAACGGAATGTTGCCTCTGTTTTACCTCCAGTAGCGTCATGGCACCGAGGTAGTCCCTCCGAGACAGATAATCTTCCACCAGAGGGGACTTTTTCCCTTTGGTCTTGACGACCGGTACCTCCGCGGCTACCGCGGGCTTCACCCGGGACAATATCTGTCAACACATATGGACAGGACACTGGGTGAAAACTGTCGCAACTCCGCAGACTGAATCACACATGGGTTGCAGGAAGGTTGGAGATCATTCATGTAATTGATCCACATGTGATGACACTGACAGTTAGCTAACGGTGTTAAAGCGAGGGATTTGTTGGCAACAGAAAAGCAGCCATCTATTAGTATTAAACGTCTCGGTAAAGCAAAGTGCTTAGTTTATAATATAGTAGATGTGTAACTTCGTCTAGCTAGCCTAGCTACAGTCCTACTGCACAGTACTGTACAGTGCTCGACTTGCTAGAAGTTCTAGATGGATGGTTAATACTTACCATTGCTAATGCGATCCAGTATCAGTCCCCGTTAACGAACAATATTTCCTTTACTTATGGACAAAACTGATGTTTTTAGACTAACCACTGGATTGCTTGTGCATGTTCTGATTTTAATTTAGTACACTAGGCAGTAGTACAGTACTTAGCAGTAGAGTAGTTCAATGTTGTCAGGATGAGCGACACGGTTGCCAGGCAACCGTTGCCCCTCCTCGTCCGGTTCATGACTCGGTCGTCCAGAAACTTGAGCGAGTCGTTCCGCTTGCAGTGGTCTGGATCATTGGAGTTATTGAAAAACTTTTTTATAAATATAAACTTTTTATTTTTTACTTCACACTGCGTACTAAATTCAATACAAAAAGTCGATATTTGGCGTCCTGTGAACAATCTTTGGGTGCCATAATTACATTGCCATTTTCTCAAGAAACAGTTCCAGGGGACACCGAAAAGTTGTACTAGTAAACAAACTGCATTAAACTTAACGCTTGTGTCCAAATCAGCACAAGTGCCTTCATTGCACATTATTTAAACAATGCCTACTTCTATGTTAACAGTATTGACATTGTTGGTTTTATATGTGTTTGAGCGATGAACTGCAGGATTTGACCCTGTCACCACTTGATCTGCAGTACTTTAGAGCCATGCCCTGATCCCATTCAGGATGGCCTGCCCTGCTCAACAAACTACCTCCCTCCCTCCATACCCACCCTGAAATGTGGCCAACTGCACACCAGAAATACTTATATATACTATAATCAGCAGCCCGAACCTTATAATTACAGACTGGCGGGCGTCAGGAGTATTTAAACCCTTCTTCCACACCAGCACCATGTTCAGGGCAGAGTGCACACCGTTCTCCTCCCCTGACAGGTTCATCACAGGAGGCAGAATAAACGACAGTATCAGAGGTCATTCTGTAAAAAACAGTCTTTATTTGTCTGCAGAGGAACAGCAACTCTACTCCCTCTAGGACCACTCCGCAGTGGCCCCGCCCCACTCGGAGGCCTGGGCAGTCGGGGCGGCGGACCAGTCCTCCGTCGCCGGTTGGGCACTCCAGTCCTCTGCAAAACGGCAAGAACATCATTAGACAGGGTAGAACATAGTCCAGACACCAGAACAGGGTTAGAACCAGGGCAGGGAGAAGGGGGAGGAGACAGACCACCACCACATCAGACCCACAGAGTGGTGGCCCTGCACACAACACCTCATCATCATCCACATCCACATCCACATCAGGCCCTGGACACCATGTGAAGAAGGCAGGAGACTGCTCCAGGCAGTGTAGTGTAGCAGCGCTCGAAAACATAGCCCCCCTTCACCCACTGGTCAGAGCTGGGGGGGGCGGGGCGCTGCGTCTCTGTAGCACACATCCTACACCCAGCACAGCACAGACAGGACCGCGCCGGGCTCTAACGGTGCTTGCTAACCCGCAGCTAGCTAACCCACCCGCAGCTAGCTAACCAGGGAGAAGGGGGAGGAGACAGACAGGGAGAAGGAGACAGGAAGAAGGGGGGGAGACTGACAGGGAGAAGGGGGAGGAGACACAGGGAGAAGGGGGAGGAGACACAGGGAGAAGGAAAGAAAGTGAAAGGAAGGCAGAGAGAAAGAAGATCTCACCAGAGAATCCCTCTGTGGCTCCGGCAGCAGGTTTGGCAGCAGCAGCAGCAGCAGAAGAAACTACAAACACACAAAGTTAACACACCATGTTAACACACACCACCATGTTGACACAAATACAGCCGTGTTTCTCAAATGGTGGGACTTAATGACAAAGGACAAATGTGGGTTGTGAGATTAGAAACGCTGCAATAGTGTTTCTCTGTTTTGGGGGCAAACCAGTGTCCACTACAGATAGCTGTGTTGGCGTAGTAACAGTTTAAGGTGCTTCACATGATCATTTCAACACCAGGCTGCATGCATTATGGTCTGCCCTCTCCCTCCCACCTGCTGGGAACTGCTGGATGGGCACTGAGGGCACGGCCACGCCCTCGGACCAGTCGGCCACCTCTGGTTGGGTGAACTCGGCCGCAGGGGCGGTCCACTCTCCCTGGAACTCCTCCTTCCCAACAGCCTTCTCTGCTGCAGCCTGCTCCTCCTTCTCAATCTGTCAGGACGACAACCAGGGTTAAACATAAACTTCCTGTGTACCAGGGAGAACTTCCTGTTTACCAGGGAGAACTTCCTGTGTAGACCCTGTGGGTTAAAGTGTGTGCGCGGGCGTCTCACCTCCTCAGTGTGTGTGTGTGTGTGTGTGTGTGTCAACTCCTCAGAGTGTGTGTGTGTCAACTCCTCAGAGTGTGTGTGTGTGTGTCAACTCCTCAGAGTGTGTGTCTCACCTCCTCAGGGTCTCTGTAGAAGTACAGATCAGGCATGACCTCCCAGGGGTGTTCCCTGGAGATGGTGCCCCTCATCCTGAGCACCTCCCGGGCCAGCATCCACCACATCAGACCCACAGAGTGGTGGCCCTGCACACAACACACACACATCATCATCCATCATCCACATCCACATCATCAGGCCCTGGACACTACGGTGAAGAAGGCAGGAGACTGCTCCAGGCAGTGTAGTGTAGCAGCGCTCGAAAACATAGCCCCCCTTCACCCACTGGTCAGAGCTGGGGGGGCGAGGCGCTGCGTCTCTGTAGCACACATCCTACACCCAGCACAGCACAGACAGGACCGCGCCGGGCTCTAACGGTGTGCTTAGCTAACCCAGCAGCTAGCTAACCCTAACCCAGCAGCTAGCTAACCCTAACCCAGCAGCTAGCTAACCCTAACCCAGCAGCTAGCTAACCCAGCAGCTAGCTAACCCTAACCCAGCAGTTAGCTAACACTAACCCAGCAGCTAGCTGGCAGGGCGTCCTGACCTTGTTGTTGCAGGGGATGGCGATGTCCACGTAGTTGAGCGGGGAGTCAGTGTTGCACATGGCAATGGTGGGGATGTTGACGTAGGAGGCCTCCGTCAGCGGCTGGTGGTCAGCGCGCGGGTCCGTCACGATCAGGAGGCGGGGCTCGCGGAAGGCTGCCTGGATCTGATTGGTGAAGGTGCCGGGCGTGAAGCGGCCTTGGAAGGTGCTGGCGCCGGACGCCGAGGCAAACTTTAGCACAGCCCTCTGGGAAATGAGGAAGGAGGTATGTTACTGTAGTCCCAGCCAGACAGGGATAAGAGGGGGGGGGACAGGGATGGGGAAAGGTACCTGTACTGCTCTGTACAAGGCCACAGTATTAAGCAGGAGTCATGTGATGTTAAGTGGAGAAAACTAGTTTTACCGTCAATTTACAACAGTATTATAACAGCATTATAACAGTATTAACACTTTTGCAGACATGTCAATCAAAGCCAGGATTGGTGAATTTAGCCATGTGTGATTTTGAACCATAGGGGTCTATTATATTGTTGAATAATAAATAAGGGTTGTGGCACCTGCTGTGTTCAGGGTTGTGTGTGGTCTCTAGCTACCTGTCCTGTGTGTGTGTGTGTGTAGATACGCCGTCTCTAGCTACCTGTCGTGTGTGTAGGTACGCTTTCTCTAGCTACCTGTCCTGTGTGTGTGTGTGGGTACGCTGTCTCTAGCTACCTGTCCTGTGTGTGTGTGTATAGGTACGCCGTCTCTAGCTACCTGTCCTGTGTGTGTAGGTACGCTGTCTCTAGCTACCTGTCCTGTGTGTGTGTAGGTACGCCGTCTCTAGCTACTTGTCCTGTGTGTGTGTGTGTGTAGGTACGCTGTCTCTAGCTACTTGTCCTGTGTGTGTGTGTGTAGGTACGCCGTCTCTAGCTACCTGTCCTGTGTGTGTAGGTACGCTGTCTCTAGCTACTGTCCTGTGTGTGTGTGTGTGTAGGTACGCCGTCTCTAGCTACTGTCCTGTGTGTGTGTGTAGGTACGCCGTCTCTAGCTACCTGTCCTGTGTGTGTGTAGGTACGCCGTCTCTAGCTACCTGTCCTGTGTGTGTGTGTGTAGGTACGCTGTCTCTAGCTACTTGTCCTGTGTGTGTGTGTGTAGGTACGCCGTCTCTAGCTACTTGTCCTGTGTGTGTGTGTGTGTAGGTACGCCGTCTCTAGCTACCTGTCCTGTGTGTGTGTGTGTGTAGGTACGCTGTCTCTAGCTACTTGTCCTGTGTGTGTGTGTGTGTGTGTGTGTGTGTGTAGGTACGCTGTATCTAACTACTTGTCCTGTGTGTGTGTGTGTGTGTGTGTGTGTGTGTGTGTAGGTACGCTGTCTTTAGCTACCTGTCCTGTGTTCCTGGAGGAGATGACACAGACGTCAGCAGGGTTCTCGATGGCTACGATGGCCCTGGCCGCCAGCAGCAACTTCTCCCAGGTTTTCTTCAGGTTGATGATGTGGACACCTGGAGTCAACAAACATGAACATCACCCTCTGGTGCCGACTCCTCCTCAAACCTCAACACCTACACACAAACGGAAAACGTCAGATATGAACGGAGATGGTTTCTACACCACATCTACGTGTCTCGCGCCTCACCGTCGCTCTTGCGCTTGTACACATAGTGCTCCATCTGGAAGTCGACATTGGTGCCTCCCAGATGCGTCCCTGCCGCGAGGAACTTCAGCACGTCCTCCTCCTTCAGCTGTAGCACGTCCAAACCCCCCGACATCTTCGATCAATCTCCGTGTTCTTTTGGCTGACGAGGTCATGGGAGAGAAAACTGGTCAGCATTTGCTGTTAATTTATTTTTTCGTTTTTTATTATTGTTGAGATGTTGTTGACCGGAGCCTCGTCTCAAGCATTTTCTTGTCCTCATGACACCGTCACTTGATAAAACTACTCTTGACTTTTGATGTCCTTGAGCCTGAACGTTAGTTCCGAGTTTTCTTTGAGAAACGCTCAATCCAAAACCCAGTTTACGAGTGGCAATGAACCAAATCTTAAAACAGTTAAGACACCGTTCACTATTTTGTAAACGTTTACACTTCTCTCCTTTACATTCACCAAGATGTGGCGGCGTTTGAGAGTTTTTGGAAACTTCTACAACTCCGCTTGAGCGCGCAGCTGTGACTGAATGTCATCCCGCAAGACGCGTGTCGCTAGCAAGACAAGCTAATAATGCTAACGGTTCTTTTACTGCGGATATGGAGCGACTTTCTGCGTGCAGGTCTGCATTTGGAACGATGGGAGACGTACTGTGCATTGTCATCGAGTTTGTTCAGTTTTTTATCGTATCGCTTGTTTGATCTGGAGTGAGAAATTAACATTTAAAACTCACCACGAGACAACACCGTGTGGAATTCAGACCACACGATAAAAAAGAGGACGATAGGTGGATGTGACGTTGTATATGTTTCCGAGTTTGCGCGTCAGCCATTGGCTGGTCGAGGCCGAGGAGCTGGCTGTGTATTTGCGTGTTCTAGCCACTAGATAGCGCGGCTACGCCTCGTCCCAACAGAGATATGAACGGGGTAACAGCAGATCGGACCACGAGCCCATATTAAGACACTGAGATGGAAAGACCATATTAAGACAATCCTGAGACGCCGACAGCGCGTGGAACAGCGGACTGTGTTGCAACTTTTATTTGTTCGAGATAGTCTGTTCCAGGTGAAGGTATCACAATATGTACATACTGACTGTGCAATCTGTTGAGAAATATTCATTGGAAATGTAATTTTTTCTGAAGATTTGGCCAACATTACTTTTAATTAAGTTAGCTGACATTTTTTCCCATACACACAGCATATAGCAAATTCGTGTATACGTGTGTAGTTCAGTACAGATCAGAGTCAAGGAACAGTCTGTATTTATCAGACACAGTGCAGAGTTGTTACCACATGTTAGCTGCCAGGCACAGGGCAATGAAGACAACATTTCAACTACAATAGCGAATTGTACAGTGCAGCTAAATCAACGTCAATCAAATGTCATAAGTGCATCATGCAGTGTGCTTCTCTTGCCAATCCCTTTCATCCCAAGCAACATACAGGAGGGATTTGAACCTGGGATCTTTCAAGTTCCAGTCAAATGTTCTACAAGTTTGGTCATCTGGACCTGTGACTGGATATCAGGAACTGCTGGAACATATCTCCATGACTACTGTTAAGGGTGTTCTACTGGAACATATCTCCATGACCACTGTTAAGGGTGTTCTACTGGAACATATCTCCATGACCACTGTTAAGGGTGTTCTACTGGAACATATCTCCATGACCACTGTTAAGGGTGTTCTACTGGAACATATCTCCATGACCACTGTTAAGGGTGTTCTACTGGAACATATCTCCATGACCACTGTTAAGGGTGTTCTACTGGAACATATCTCCATGACTACTGTTAAGGGTGTTCTACTGGAACATATCTCCATGACTACTGTTAAGGGTGTTCTACTGGAACATATCTCCATGACTACTGTTAAGGGTGTTCTACTGGAACATATCTCCATGACTACTGTTAAGGGTGTTCTACTGGAACACATCTCCATAACTACTGTTAAGGGTGTGTAGGGTAACTGGGGTAACCATGAGGCTGGATGTGTGTGTGCGTGTGTGTGTGTGTGTGTGCATGTGTGTGCTTTATGAAATCTAGTCTTGTCCTGTGTTCAGACCCTTGCCTGAACCTTGACCTTGTGTTTGTAGTTCCCTGTTCGACCCTGACCTTGGATTCTGCCCTGACTGTTTAATAAACCTTCTGTGATTATGCCCTGACTGTTTAATAACCCTTCTGTGATTCTGCCCTGACTGTTTAATAAACCTTCTGTGATTGGACCCTATCTTGCTGCAAAACCATTCTGTTTGTCACTCATCTGCCATCCTCCATACATAGTCATAATTTTGCACTTTTTTTTTCGAGGTTCATGTTGTTTAATTGTAATTTGTTTAATTACATGCTCTTGTGTATGGAACGCCGATTTAGTCCAAATTAAATAAATAAATAGATCTGTAAATAAATATATAAATAATAAATATATGTATTTAAAATGACGTTTTTGTAAAGACAACATTTATTTATTTAATGGGACTTTTATTTCCTAATGCCACTTTTATTTATTTTTTGAGACTTTTACACTCCACATTTATTTCCACATATATTACCAAACCACATTTATTTCCACTCCACATTTATTACCACTCCACATTTATTTCCGATCTCACATACAAACGAGAGGGGCATGGTTATCTTCAGACCAATGCATGCTGCACAAGGGGTGTCCCTATCTGCCTTCGATCTTGTGCAGCATGCGTTGGTCTGAAGATAACCACGCCCCTCTCGTTTGCATGTGAGATCGGAAATAAATGTGGAGGGGTAATAAATGTGGAGTGGTAATAAATGTGGAGGGGTAATACATGTGGAGTGGTAATATATGTGGAAATAAATGTGGAGTGTAAAAGTCTCCAAAAATAAATAAATGTGGCATTAGGAAATAAAAGTCCCATTAAATAAATAAATGTTGTCTTTACAAAAACGTAATTTTGAAATAAATGCATTTATTATTTATATATTTATTGCCATCTTTTAAAATTTTAGGCTTTATTTCATAGCCATATTTATATATTTATGTATTTATATATTTATTTACAGATCTATTTATTTATTTAATTTGGACTAAATCGGCGTTCCATAGATAACCAGTTGTTTTCGATGAACCCAGGCCATACAAAATGTTGCCTGAATGCCTGAATTTGTGACTAAAAGCTCCTTTCATCCATGAGCCTGAATAGCTGGCATTGAATAGCAACGAACTAACAATCATGTGTTTTTGCTCTCGCGTGATCGAATCCCACTTCATGCCAGCTTGCAACTGTTTTATTTTCTTAGCCTACAGCAGCAAATATGAGATGCGACTTGAAAATCGTCAATAATGTTGAATGTTGTGTGAATTTGTGACGATTCTGGTGATAGAGGTAGATAGGTGTCCCTATCTGCCTTTGATCTTGTGCAGCTGCTGGTCTGAAGATAACCACGCCCCTCTCGTTTGCATGTGTGATCGGAAATAAATGTGGAGTGGTAATAAATGTGGAGTGGAAATAAATGTGGTGTGGTAATATATGTGGAAATAAATGTGGAGTGTAAAAGTCTCCAAAAATAAATAAATGTGGCATTAGGAAATAAAAGTCCCATTAAATAAATAAATGTTGTCTTTACAAAAACGTCATTTTAAAATGAATACATTTATTATTTATATATTTATTACCATCTTTTTACATTTTAGGCTTTATTTCATGGCCATATTTATATATTAATGTATTTATATATTTATTTACAGATCTATTTATTTATTTAATTTAGACTAAATCGGCGTTCCATACTTATGGTTCTTCCCTTTGGCACTAATTTAGTTTTTTTTCACAATGTATGCTTCATGTTTGGCTACCCGCAATGTTTGGGGCTATCTCGGTGTTATGATCAGTGACCTATGCACTTTTGTAAAGCTCTCTCTTGGAAGTCGCTTTGGATAAAAGTGTCTGCTAAATGAATACATGTAAATGTACCAGACTCATACATAATATATATTAGGTCCACACAACTTTATTCATTTTCATCAAAAAGTATGTTTGCTTTCCACAAACGGCATATATTATATCAATATGAATAGTAAAAAAACAACATAATAAAATGTTTTCATTTCACAGAAGCTTTTCTCCCAAGCAAAGTACAGCACAAGAGTATTGGAACCTGCAGTCATATGTAGTCAGGAGCA
Source organism: Mallotus villosus (assembly GCA_903064625.1). Taxonomy (NCBI): domain Eukaryota; kingdom Metazoa; phylum Chordata; class Actinopteri; order Osmeriformes; family Salangidae; genus Mallotus; species Mallotus villosus. The sequence goes on along the minus strand of CAEFZP010004246.1, from coordinate 467,727 downwards.
GTCCTACGCTGTAACCACTGTGCTGTCCCTCCCCTATAACATGACAGCAGGTAAATGAACAGCTCATGTTAGACACCCCAGTGCTGTGCCAGCTATGTAGGTCACATGATAACAGTAAACTCGCCACCATAACCAGACGTCTCCTACTTGTCCTCCTCCTCCTGCCCCCCTCTCCCCTCCCCCCTTCTCCTCCTCCTCCTGCCCCCCTCTCCCCTCCCCCCTTCTCCTCCTCCTCCTGCCCCCCTCTCCTCCTCCTGCCCCCCTCTCCCCTCCCCCCCTCTCCTCCTCCGGCCCCCCTCTCCCCTCCCCCCTCTCCTCCTCCTGCCCCCTCCCCCCTCCTCTTCAGGACTTCAGGCCCATGTGTGACATCATGTGTTCGTAGACAGTCCAGGCCATGGCGGCCATCATGGTCCTTCTCAGGCAGCGCGGCACGCCGCCCCGGAAGAACCCTGGCAGCCCCTGCTCCTGGAGGAGGAGAGGGAGGATGGGAGGGGGGAGAGGGAGGAGGATAGGGAGGAGGGGAGGGGGGAGAGGAAGGAGGAGAGGGGGGAGAAGAGGAAGGAGGAGGAGAGGGAGGAGAGGAGGGGGGAGAGGGAGGAGGAGGAGAGGGGGAGAGGGAGGAGGAGAGGAGGGGGGAGGGAGGAGGAGGGGGACATGTTATACAGCCCACCCTGATAACATCAGTGATGTACTTGTGCTGACCTACTAGGATTGTTTGATTCATACCGACACTGTGGACGTGGTTACCATGGAGATGTATGTCACTAGAGGCTAGTTACCATGGAGACGTATCTAACTGATGACTGGTTACTACGGAGACCCGTCCGATTGACATGTGGTCACCATGACGATGCATATAACTGACTAGTTTCTATGGAGACACGTCCGATTGACACAAGGTCACCAAGGTGACGTATCTGACCGGTGGCCAGTGACCATGGCAATGGTTACCAGGTAGAGGCGGCGCGCGGCGGCGGCAGTGGAGTAGTGTGGCCGGACCTGGACCAGCGTCTTCAGGACGTCAGCAGGCTGGGTGAGCAGGGAGGCCAGGACCCCCGCCAGCACCCCACAGCAGACCCCCGCCAGGGGGGCACAGGGGGGAGCAGGACACCTCTGGATGGGGCAGACAGGACAGGATCAGGGGGGGGATGATGGGTGTGTGTGTGGTGTGTATGGTGTGTGTATGGTGTGTGTATAGTGTGTGTGTGTGTGTGTGTGTATGGTGTGTGTGTGTGTGTGTGTAGTGTGTATGGTATGTGTGTGTATGGTATGTCTATGGTGTGTGTGTGTGTGTACAGTGTGTGTGTGTACAGTGTGTGTACAGTGTCTGTGTGTACCCTGAGGCAGGGCCCTCCTGGTCTGGGTGTAGAACAGCAGGTACAGGCCGGAGAAGGGAGCGTCTCTCAGCAGGGTAGCGGTGAGGCCAGAGAACAAGGCCCTGGGCCCCTCCAGCACACACACACTCCTCAACGCTCCTGCTACGCTGCTGTAGTTATACCTGCCGCTCTGCAGCAAATACACACACACACAGGCCAGCACACAGACATTGAAATCATTACACACTGCAAAACAGAATATGATTATGATGAAAATGTTTAGGATTTACAGGATAAATGTAACTGTAACACTTCCCTCACGCTTTCCCACCAACAATCTAAATACCCAAACCAAGTGCTCTCTCCCCCCTGCCCCCCCCCCTTTCTCCTCCCCCTTGCTCCTCCCCCTCCCCTTGCTCCTCCCCCTCCTCTGTGCTCCTCCTCCTTGCTCCTCCCCCTCCTCCTTGCTCCTCCCCCTCCTCCGTGCTCCTCCTCCTTGCTCCTCCCCCTCCTCCTTGCTCCTCCCCCTCCTCCGTGCTCCTCCTCCTTGCTCCTCCCCCTCCTCCTACCTCATAGCGGGTTTTGATCAGGGTGAGGGGCAGGGTGATGGTCCCGGCCAGGCAGCGGGCTCCTGCCCCTAGCAGCAGGGCCTCCAGGGGGCCGGGGGGCCGGGGGCCCAGGCAGCGCTGCTTCAGGGTTGTAGTAGCTGCTGAAGTACACTCCCACCCCAGGGATGGTCCGCACGCATGACTAGGGGGAGAGTTGAGGTCAGTGTGGGGGTGTGTGTATGAGAGAGTAAGTGGATGACTATGAGTGTGGGTATGTTATGTGTGTTTGTGTGTGGTAATACTCCATTCCACAGCCCCAGTATGTGTGTGTGTGTTCGTCCCACAGGTGATACTCCCTTCCACAGCCCCAGTGTGTGTGTGTGTGTGTGCATGTGTGTGTGTGTGTGTACTCACAGGTGATACTCCCTTCCACAGCCCCATCAGCTTCTCAGTTCTTACTACAGTCAGCAACACCGTCACCATGCCGACCCTGGCAGACCTGAGGGGGAAAGATGGGAGAGTGCGTGTTAGTGTGTGTGGGTAGGTGTAGGTGAGTGTGTGTGTGTGGGTAGGTGTAGGTGAGTGTGTGTGTGTGGTGTGTGGGTAGGTGTAGGTGAGTGTGTGTGTGTGTGTAACTTGTGTGTACCCAGGGTGGGTCTGCAGGCGTGTCTTCAGCAGGTCTAGAGGCTGGAACAGCAGAGTGGAGCAGGTGCCACTCACAGACCCACACATGAAGGCCTTCAGGGCTGGGTGAACCTGGGGGGGGGGAGAGAGAGGGAGCGGGGCTGGACAATAAGAGCTGGCCCATCGCCTAGGCAACACACTGAAGCTTCCAGAACCACTTGGGTTCTACCCACAACAACAACATGACAGTCAGATACTTAGAAGGAGAGAGAGGAAGGGAGAGAGGGGGGCAGAGAGAGAGAGAAAGAGAGAGAGGGGGGGCAGAGAGAGGGGGGGGGGAGAGAGGGGGGGCAGAGAGAGAGAGAGAGGGGGGGCAGAGAGAGAGAGAGAGAGAGAGGGGGGGGGGTGGGGGTGGGGGTAGAGAGAGAAAGAGAGAGGGGGGTGTAGAGGGGGGGGCATAGAGAGAGGGGGGGTGGGGTAGAGAGGGGGGCAGAGAGAGAGAGAGGGGGGGGGAGAGGGGGGCAGAGAGAGAGAGAGAGAGAGAGAAAGTAGAAGAGGTACTCACCAGAGACAGCTCCATTCTTCTGAGAAAATATTAAAAAGTTCAGAGTGCTGGCCTATAGAAGCTGTTTAGAGAGTGCTGTCCTTTAGAAGCTGTTTACTTGTAGGGGTTCCCAGAAGAATCCTGGAAAGGAGAGATCAGATGAGTGACAGCTGGAGGTACGGAGAGGAGAGTGGAACAAGAAGAGAAATTCTCTTTCTAACCACAGATAATAAAACACACACTGTGTCTAGTTTGACTGATGGGGACCATGCAGTTGGTCACTTGACCTCTTCACAGAGAGGAGGGGAGAGAAGGGGGAGAGAGAAGGGGGAGAGAGAAGGGGGAGAGAAAAGAGGGGAGAGAGGGGTTGGGGGCTACAGTGAGATTACAGTGTATACAGAACTCAGAGTAATAATGTTTTCACTTTTATCCAAAGTGAGCCACAGGGGGATTTGAACCTGCAACCTCTTGATCTGCAGTCAAACTAACACTGAGCTACAGCAGCCCTCCAGATGAAAGAAGTGAACACTATAGTATCACTAGAGAATGTCATCACGTGTTGCTGTCTGACTGCAGACACAGAAACACTAAGACACCTGCTAGGACGTCTGTCCACTCAATGAAATCACCTTTATTGGCATGAAAGAACAAATGTTCATTTTGCCAAAGCAACGGTGGAATTACAGTAAGCACAGCCTACTTAGTCCTATAGTTATACACACACACACACACACACACACACATACACACATATATATACACACACACACACACACATATATATACACACACACACGCACACACACGCACAGAGACACACACACCCGTAACGTCTGTCTGACAGTCTCCACTCGTCTTTCTCGGCGGCTAGAAGACGAGGTGACGGCTGAACTGGCATAATGACAAGATTCGTCCTACAGGAACCGTTTGGTGTACTTTCGTGAAGGCTACTCACCTGGTCTATAACACGGTGGTGCAGGCTCGTGAAATCTTCTCGTGCCTAGTCACCACTAATGATGAACACGAGTTAAGGTTTTCGTGATTTCACGAGATCAATGCTGATGAACTGTTGCTCCATCCAGTAAGTAAGGCAAACTTCACACCGAATTACCGTTTATTCAACGTGACAAGCCGCACGTCCGGTCCCGAGAAGGTGATAACGGTGTTTCTTGCGGTGATGAAGAAACCACACTCACTGACATACCAACGTGGTCTAAGATAACAATTCAGCGAAAAGCTTCAATTGTAAGGAATTACAGCGCAGGAATCTCACTAAGTTGGTGCCTGCTATAGCTTCGACCCTTCCAGCTCGAGTCCTATCTTCCTTTGACGTTGCATATTGGGACACCTAGATGTTATTGTCAGATAAAACTTGAACGAGCCGGTTCTCCAAATAACGCCGCGGCCCCGCCCCCGGCCAACTCTCTCCTGAGTGTAGGACAGCAGCCGTAAGAAAGAAGACAAGTAGACTTCTGAAACTCAGCAGAATCGGAATAAACTGATGTTCACAATTTGGGAATCACAAGGAACCCATCATGGCTCACGTGCTGTTGGTTAGCTGCCTGGATTCCTGTCATCTTGTGATCGAGTATTTAGAGAATACTCTGGATCCAGTAGTGATGGTCAGACTTTATCTGATCATCACAACAACGGTCATTATCAACCGTCCGACATGTCGCGTAGTGTTGTACTTGAACTGTACCCATGAGGAAATGTGCTGTTTGGAGAAGGAGACACACTGACAACACGGTCTGAGTCTGCCTGTCTCAATTCTTAATGACAAAATTGGGATTATTGTCAACTGTTAGTGACCTATGAGTCTCACTGCGTACACATGCTTATCTTGTAAAAACAATGAAGTAGGCTGTAACATTTAAGAACACAGTTGTTAAGAGGGAAGTTGTCCTCTTTCTTGCCTGCATTCTTGTTTACGGGTTAGACCGAAGGAAAACCGGTTCAGACTCGACCCGTTAATACAGCGGTCCGTTCTCTGAAGGGATGCGGCCGGGACAACGGTCTCAACAGCGCCCCCTGGTGGCGCAGTGAGTGCGGGAGGAGAAGAGTGTGTAGGGATGTTAGAAGAAACACGCAAACCCTCAAGAAGGACCAGGAGTAACGTTAAATCATAGAAGTAGCTGTTCAGTGCTGTTATTGCCTACATGCACATTAGCTGTCCTATAGCTGTCCTACATGCACCATAGAGCTGTCCTACATGCACCATAGAGCTGTCCTACATGCAACTCTTTCAACTAGATATTTCACTGCGCAGGTTTCACGCCGACGGGAGAGGACAGTAGGAGGCGGAGTCATGAAACACTCTGGGTAGCAGTTTAGAAAGCATCTTTTATTGCAATAATTCCAACATTTCACAACCCATATCTCAAGATGTCACTTTCCAAAGGAGAAAAGAAACAGTACAAAAAGGTAAAGATTTTTTTCTTTGTCTTTTCTTTTTTTTCAGTTTTACTTCTAAGTGCGAGAAAGAGAAAGAGACAGGTGGACAGAGGCAGCAAGATCTTTTTTCTATTAATCTATGATGAACAACATTCTCCTACACATGCAGCAGTCTGTAGAGGGCTCACACACACACACACACACACACACAGTCTGCGGCGTCTCCCTCTCCTGCAGCCTGGGGTACAGGGAGCTGTCAGGAGGGAGGGAAGCAACACCTCCCCTACCTCCCGGCTGAGCCGAGTGTGTGGAGTTAACAGTGTGTGTGGAGTTAACAGTGTGTGTGGAGTTAACAGTGTGTGTAAAGTTAACAGTGTGCATTGAAATGGCCCCAGCCCCTCCCAGCAGTGCCCTGTGCAGACATGAACAACCACAATAAAAATCCAAACATGGATCCAGAAAACAAGCAAATAACAGCCGCTAACCCTAACCCTAACCAGCCACACCCTTTAACAGCTGAGGAAGGCCTTCGTAAGTTTTGGCATCTTGTGTGTGTGTGTGTAATAACTTCAGAATTGTGTGTGTGTGTGTAATCACTTCAGAATTGTGTGTGTGTAATCACTTCAGAATTGTGTGTGTGTGTAATCACTTCAGAATTGTGTGTGTGTGTGTGCAGTGGTCCACGGCATATCTCAACATCTCAGTGCAACAATAATACACTTCAGAACCAGAATCAACCTTCAATACACCTGCCTGACTGTGTGCTCTGGAAGTGTGCATGTGTGCTGCCTGTGAGGTGAGGGTCTAAGAGCCCACATAGAAGGCACAGAGAGAGCAGGACCTCCAGCCGTGAGCCCCAGGGTTTAAGGGCCCACATAGAAGGCACAGAGAGAGCAGGACCTCCAGCCATGAGCCCCAGGGTTTAAGGGCCCACATAGAAGGCACAGAGAGAGCAGGACCTCCAGCCATGAGCCCCAGGGTCTAAGGGCCCACATGGAAGGCACAGAGAGAGCAGGACCTCCAGCCAGGAGCCCAAGGCAGAGCCAGAATAAGAGTCTTATATCAACACTTAATCATTATAAAAACTTCAGAATAAAATACAAATCTTTAGATTACGATATTACTTTGGTCCCATCCAGTAATTTTTTCTTCATTCATGTCTACTTCCTTCTTCCTTCCTACTTCCTTCCTGCCTTTCTTCAGTTAGAAAAATAGACGCTTAAAACAGGGCTATCATTGGAATGTTTCCTTACAAAAATATCATTCATTTTTCTTTTTTTTCCCAGAGAATGAAGATGAAAGCATGAAAAGGTTTGGCCCATGAGTAGTAGTATATATATATATATATATGTATATATATGAGTATGTGGCATGTATGTCAACAAGTTGATTGTCTGCATGTTTTAAGTGGTACTAACTTGTGTGTGTAGATTGTCAGTGTATTCATGAGGGTGGAAACACCAGGCCTGTTCTCTCAATGATCTAGGTATATGATGTTCAAGTCCCTCTGCAAGTGTATAGTGTGTGTGTATGTGTGAGAATGTGTAAGCGTGTGTGTGGAAGCGTGGTCCTGCTGTAGTTGGTCCTCCGGCCAGCAGGGGCAGGCTGTGATCACTCAGGCTTGGGCTCGGGGGTGTCGCTCTTGGGCTCGCTCTCCTCATCGCTCTCGATGCCTGCACGGCTCACGATGCGGCGCATGGTGAAGGGGAGATCCCCACGCCTGGACACACACACAAGGAGAGAACATAGCCAGTAGATTAGAGTACAGTATAGTAGAATAGCACATACAAATTAGGCAGGTGATTAGACTACAGTAGAGCAGAGCAGCATGGTGAAGGGGTGAGAGCAGCAGGGTGGAGCGTACCTCAGCTTGCTCTTCAGGGTGCTGACTTCTCGGTTCATGGCGTCGGCAGACTCTGTGGCGTCCTCCAGCTCGCGCTGCAGCTTCCTGCGGTTGGCGTTGGCTCTCTGAGCCTCCTCCTCCGCCTCCTCCAGCTGCCTCTTAAGCTGCTTCATACGCGAGTTCAGCTTGTCTGACTGGACACACACACACAGGGGGGTCAGGGGAGTACACACACACACACACCACACCACACCGAGCAGTCAGGGGAGGACACACACACACACACACCAAGGCCTTGTACAGACACACACACACACCAGGACCTTGTACAGACACACACCTGGTCCTTGTACTGTTCCGTGTTGCGTCTCTCGTCATCCACCTGCAGGATCACCTCCTTCAGCTTCTTCTCTGTACGACGCACCAGCTTGGATGCCTGCTGCCTCTCCCTACACACACACACACAGGTCAGAAAGATCCAGACACACACACAGACAGAGGCAGACAGACAGGGGGAGGGTCTTACTTGGTCTCCATGTCCAGCTGTTCCTCCAGCTGGGCGATCTTTGCCTCCAGGGCAGTGATAGAGGCCTTGTACTTGCTCTTGACGGTGCCCTCCAGCTCTCCCAGCTTCAGCTTCAGCTCCTTGTTCTGCCGCTCCAGCTGGGAGCGCGCCCCCTCCAGGCGCTGGGAGGTACTGCGCTCTGCTGTCAGCTCCACGTTCATCTGGTCAGTCTGGGGGGGGTGAGAGAGACTCAATGCCACGCAACATTCTGTGCCACCTATTCTCTTTTTTCCCCCCAGTAGCCTCCGCTCCCTCTGATAGGCTGCCGTACCTGCAGCATGGCTCTCTTCAGCCTGTCGTTGACCAGCTCAGTGTTGCACTGCTCCTCCTCCAGCTCCTCCTCCAGCTGGGCGATACGAGCCTCAAGCCTCCTCTTCTCCTCCGCTATCAGAGAGCTGGGGGGGGGACAGCTCGTTAACTATCTGCAGCATCCTGACGGGTGATGTTTCAGAAGAGAATCAAGAGGAACGTGGAGGAGGATGTGGAGTTAGAGGAGACAGGACAGGAGGAGGAGAGGAGGAGGTGACGGAGGGAGGTGGAGAGGAGGAGGAGTTAGAGGAGACGGGCAGGAGGAGATGGAGGGAGGTGGAGGAGTTAGAGGAGACAGGACAGGAGGAGGTGGAGGAGTTAGAGGAGACAGGACAGGAGGAGGTGGAGGAGTTAGAGGAGACAGGACAGGAGGAGGTGGGGGAGTTAGAGGAAACAGGACAGGAGGAGGTGGGGGAGTTAGAGGAGACAGGACAGGAGGAGGTGGGGGAGTTAGAGGAGACAGGACAGGAGGAGGTGGAGGAGTTAGAGGAGACAGGACAGGAGGAGGTGGGGGAGTTAGAGGAGACAGGACAGGAGGAGGTGGGGAGTTAGAGGAGACAGGACAGGAGGAGGTGGGGGAGTTAGAGGAGACAGGACAGGAGGAGGTGGGGGAGTTAGAGGAGACAGGACAGGAGGAGGTGGAGGAGTTAGAGGAGACAGGACAGGAGGAGGTGGAGGAGTTAGAGGAGACAGGACAGGAGGAGGTGGAGGAGTTAGAGGAGACAGGACAGGAGGAGGTGGGGGAGTTAGAGGAGACAGGACAGGAGGAGGTGGAGGTGATGGAGGATTTAGAGGAGACAGGACAGGACGAGGTGACGGAGGAGTCCTACTTCTTGCTGGCCTGGTTGTTGATCTCATCCTGCAGCTCGTCTCTCTCCTGCTGCGCCTGTCTCTTCACACGCTCTGCTGCTGCCAGCTCCTGCTCACACACACACACACACACACACACACACAAGTTAGAGAGAAGACTGAAGTGAGTTGATTATAGTTTATAGCCATCAATCCATCTCTCTATGGATGAATAGAGAGACAGGTGAAGGTAGAGAGGTAGAGAGAGAGTGACGGAGAGAGGGATAGAGAGGTAGAGAGAGAGTGACAGACCTCTTGCATCTGGATCATGTCTGCCTCCATACTCTTAATCTTCTTCTCGTTCTCCTTGGCCTGGGCCAGGATTTCGTCACGGGACTGTCTGGTGTCCTCCAGCTCTCTCAGGAGCTCCTTCATCTGGGCCTGGGGGAGGAAGGGGGGAGGGGAAGACATGTTAGTGAGGCTGAACACAGTATGGGCCAGTAGAGCATCAGTAGAGCGCCAGTAGAGGGCCAGTAGAGCGTCAGTAGCGGGCATGTACCTGCAGCTTCTTCAGCTGTTTCAGGGCCTCGTCTCTGTTCTTGTTGGCCATGTCGATGGCTGCCTCCAGCTCCTTCAGGTCCAGCTCCAGCTTCTTACGCGCCGCCATGGCAACCGACCGCTGCTTCCTCTCGTCCTCCAGCTCCATCTCCATCTCTCGCACCTGACGCACACACACACACAATATGAGGAACAGACTCACAGGCACTGGAGAAACTACACAGATCATAATGCAACACTAAATAACCAATAGGTGTCAGTTTGTATTGAGCCCATGAGAACATGGGAGTTGATGTAGCTAGCAGGTCAGCTAGCAGGGCTGATCCCTAACAGCTAGCAGGTCAGCTAGCAGGGCTGATCCCTAACAGCTAGCAGGTCAGCTAGCAGGGCTGATCCCTAACAGCTAGCAGGTCAGCTAGCAGGGCTGATCCCTAACAGCTAGCAGGTCAGCTAGCAGGGCTGATCCCTAACAGCTAGCAGGTCAGCTAGCAGAGCTCGTACCTGTTTGACCAGCTGTCTCTTCTTCTCCTCCCCCATCTCGTCGCGTCCGGCCAGGTCGCGGTCGTACTGGGCCTTCATGGCCTGCATGTTGACCTCCAGGCGCAGCTTGGCGTCCTCCGTGGCCTGCAGCTCGTCCTCCAGCTCCTCCAGCTGCACCCTCATCTCCTCCAGCTGCTGCTCCATGCCCCGCTTCGACTTCTCCAGCTCGTGAACCTGGAGGGGTCACACACACACACAGGTTTGTTTTTATATTCCAGTGGAACTCGATCATTCACTTCTATTCAAAATCATGTTCTCTCACCCCTAATGTCATTCTTTAACCCTAAAACACACTGGGGGGCCCAGCATAAGGGCCCGCACAGGATCAGTTTTTTCATGTTTAATTATACTTGGTAGGACATTTTGTCCCCACAAGCATAGGTAAACCAGACCAGATACACACACATCACTTACGTTCTTGCCCACGTCGTCCTTGGAGGAGACCAGGTCCTCCATTTCTGCACGGAGCAGCTTGCTGGAGCGGTCCAGCTCCTCCTTCACCTCCATCAGGGTGTCCAGCTGGCGAGCCAGGGCCAGGGCCCGCGTGTCCTTCTCCCTGGCCTCCGCCTCCGCACGGTCACGCTCCTCCGCATAGCGGGCCGACACGCTCTTCTCCTCCGCCAGCATCTGGAAGGGAGGAGGAGGGAGGAGAGGAGGTCAGACTTCTTTAACAGGTTGGAGGTAATCAGTCATCTTTCATCCCTCCCTTGTTTCCTACCTCCTCCCCTCCTTCTCCTCCCCTCCTTCCTCCTTCCCCCTCCCCTCCTCCTTCCCACCTGATCAAACTTCTTTTGCTTCTTCTCCAGGTTGGAGACGATCTGTCTCAGGTGATCCTGGTCCACCAGCAGATCGTCCAGTTCCTGCTGGAGGCGGGTCTTGGTCTTGTCCAGCTTCTCAAAGGCAGCGTTCCTCTCCTCCAGGCGCTGGGCCACGCCCTCCAGGTCTCTCTGCACGCGCTTCCTGCCCTCCTCCGCACTCTCCAGACATCCCGCCTCCAGCTCTGCCTTCTTCTTCATGTCAACCAGCTATTGGATGAGGAGGTACGTCAATCAAACACATTTAAGAGGCGGGGCTGGTGTGTAGCGTGTGCTTTATACCTGGGACTGTGTACATCGTGTTTGCAGTACAGTGTGTAGTATGTGTATACAGTGTGTATACAGCGCGTGGTACCTGGGCCTGTGTATACAGTGTGTATACAGCATATATACAGTGTGTGTGTACAGTGTGTATACAGTGTAGAGGCCGACCGATAAAGGATTTTTAAGGCTGATACAAATATTTGGTAATTAAAAATCAGATATTCCGATATCGGCCGATAAAAGTTAAAATCCAGAAACGCGCAAGAAAACTAACTGGTTTCCCTAACAGTAGTTATTTGTAGTTTACATTTAGCAGAAGTTCTTATCCAGAGCGACTAAGTACAGGGACATTCCCGGAGGCAAGTAGGGTTAAGTGCCTTGCCCAAGGACACAACGTCATTTGAAACGGCCAGGAATCTAACCAGCAACCTCTGATTAATATCCCGATTCCCTAACTGCTCAGCCATCTGACTCCTGTTATTATTTCCTCACAAAAAAAAATTTTGATAATGCAGTTTCTGATAAATAACATTTATAAAAATACAAACTTAAGATATGAAACTTAAAGTACTTTGAAAATAAATAAATAATATATTCATTTATCGGCCATTATAAATGCCGATACCGATATTTTGGAAAATGCCTAATATCGTCCGATAATATCTGCCCTGCCGATATATCGGTCGGGCTCTAATACAGTGTGTATACAGCATGTGTACAGCTTTGGTACCTGGGCCTGCACGGTCAGCAGCTGTCTCTCCACGTTCCTCTTGGCCTCCTCCTCCTCCTCCATCTGCTCCCTCAACACGCCCTGCTCCTCCTCCAGCTGACGCAGGCGGGTCCCCAGGGACAGCTTCTGCCTCGTCTCCTCCCCCAGCAGCTCCTGAGATATCCTACTGTAAACCCCTTCACATGGATATGTGACCTTCTTGTTTCTCCTGTGTGTGTGTGTGTGTGTGTGTGTGTGTGTACCTGAACGTCCTGGAGCTGGGACTCCACAGTAGAGCAGTCCTTGCTGGCCTTGATGGACTTGCCCTCCACCTCGCTCAGAAGCCCGTTCACGTTCTCCAGCTCAGCCTATCACAACACAGCCCCGCCGCACACACATCAGACACAGCCAATCACAGCTCAGAGCGGCACAATGACCAGGTATGTAGCAGAGGTGTTGACCAGGTGTGTAATAGTAGTATTGACCCAGGTGTGTAATAGTAGTATTGACCAGGTGTGTGTAGACCAGGTGAGTGTGTAATAGTAGTATTGACCAGGTGAGTGACCAGGTGTGTACCTGCATCTTGGCGACTCTGTCGGCCAGCTCTGCTCGCTGCCTATCGCTCTCAGCATGTTTGACCTGCAGCTCCGTGACCTGGGACTCGGCCTTCTTCCTGCGCTGCTCGGAGTCTCCCTTCCCCTGCAGGAGCCCCTGCATCTCGATGGCCAGCTCGTTCCGCTCGCTCTCCAAGGCCTGCTTCGTCTTGTCCACAGACACCTTGTTCTGGGGGGTCGGAGGGGGAGAGGTTTTTAAAGTATGTGTGTGTGTTCATGTGTATGTATGTGCATTTGCACATGTGTGTGTTAATGCGTGTGTGTGTGTGTGTGCGTACCCTCTTGGCCTGCTCCAGCTGCTCGTTGAGCTCGTCGAAGGCCTGGCCGTGCTTCTGTCTCATCTCCTGGACCTGCTGCTCATGAACTCTGACCTCATCCTCCAGCGCCTTCTTCAGCTGAGTCACCTCCGTCTCCCTCTTGGACCTGAGGGTCACTGAGCTGTTCGACCTGTGTGTGTGTGTGTGTGTGTGTGATATATACACACACACAGGTGTGAGTGTGTGTGAGAGTGTACCCACCTGAGCTCCTGCTGTGCGGCGGTGGAGTCCAGCGTGTCCTCCAGCTCAGTCTTCAGGGCCTCCAGCTCCTCCCCCAGGTCCCGACGGTGCTTCTCAGCCTTGGAGCGCGCCGCTCTCTCCAGCTCCAGGTCCTCCTGCAGCTCTGACAGCTGAGCCTCCAGCTCACGGATCTTCTTCTGGGCCAGGTTCTTCTGGGCCGCCTCTTCTCCATCCTGGGAGACGGAGGGAGGCAGGTCAGTTGACATGTCCAAACCCACAGCACCTCCCCATCCCGCACTCGGACTCGCACACACACACACACACTCACCTGGCAAGCGCAGCCTGCAGTTCCTCCTCCTTCTTGGCCAGCTGGGCCCGCAGCTCTGCTATCTGGGCCTGCAGCTCTGAGATCTGGTCGCTCTGCTCTGTGGAGTCTCCCTCCAGCTTGCGCCGGTTCTTCTCCAGCTCCTGCCGCTGCTTCTCCTCCCGCCGCAGACGGTCCTCCAGGTCGGTGATCATGGCCTCGTGTTTGTTCTTTAACTTCTGCAGACTCTTGCTCTTCTCCTCCTCCTCCGCCAGGTTGGTGGTGAACTCAGAGATCCTCTCGTCCATCAGCTTCTTCTCCTGTAGCACCACCACCACAGGTTAGACAACACCACAGGACAACCTCTCCCTCTCTCCCCTCTCTCCCCTCCCTCCTACCCCCCTCCTCCCCTCCCTCCCTTCTCACCTTCATCAGCTTGTTGTTCTGGTCGTCCAGCACCATGACGTCTTCCTCCACCTTCTTCATCTTGGCCTCCATGGTTACCTTCTCCAGCTGCAGCCTCTGCCGCGCTGCCTCCTCCTCATCCAGCTGCTGCTCCAGGTCCTGCACACACCACACACACACCACAACACGTTAGATAGGTCTGTCTGAAACCTTTCTGTATGATGGTGTTTGGTGGGTGTGTGTGTGTGTGCTTCTCCTCACGGTGATGTTCTGCTGCATCTTCTTCTTCTCTGCCTGCAGGTGCGTGGCGCGCTCCTCCTCCTCCTCCACCCGGGCCTCCAGGTCGTGCAGGATCTCCTCCAGCTCCTGCTTCTTAGCAGACAGCCGCGCCCTCATCTCCTCCGCCTCTGCACACAGCTCCGTCTCTGCCTGCAGCTGCTCCTGCAGGGCCTGCTTCTCCACACTCAGCTGGGGGGGTAATGCAGGTGATGTGTCAGGGCGGGTGGTGTGTGTCAGGGCGGGTGGTGTGTCAGGGCGGGTGGTGTGTCAGGGCGGGTGGTGCGTCAGGGTGGTGCATCAGGAGGCTCACCTGCTGCTGCTTGTTCTGCATCTCCTGCATCTGCTCCTCCACGTACATCTGCTTCTCCTTCACCTTTGTCAGCTCATCGTCCTTAGCCTGCATCTCCTCCTCCTGCCTGCTCACCTGCAGCAGGGGCTTCACCTGGGGGGAGGAAGGGTTAACTCAGGGACTGGGTGTGTCTCAGGGTGTGTGTGCGAGTGTGTGTGTGTGTGTGTGTGTGTGTACCTTGGTGAACAGCCTCCACCACTGCCAGTTCCTCAGCTTGAGGTAGGCAGCACAGTTCCTCTGGATCACCTTCATGGCTGTCAGCTGCTGCTGCCTCTTAGTAAATGCCCTGAGGACACACACACACACACTCAGGGAGAGCACAACCTCACCCCAGCACCTCCTCCTCTGTCCACCTCCACCCTCCTCCTCTCTCTCCACCTCCACCCCCTCCTCTCAGGTTTAGAGGTGAGCATGGCTCCTTACTTGCGGGCCACGTATCCTCGGCACCAGGCCTGGAAGCTGATGATGACGTCGGTGATCTTCATGTCCCTCTCCTCCTCCAGGTGAGCCAGGACTCCAGCCCGGAAGAACACCTTGCTCTGGCCAATCCGGTACAGGTTGGGGTCCAGCTCCAGGGTTTTGATCTGAGATACAGGGAGCGGTCACACAGGAGAACACAGCTGGAGAGATCTCCTGAGGGTTTGTACAGCTGGCTGGAGAGATATGAGGGGCTCTAGAGCTTGCTGGAGAGATATGAGGGGTTCTAGAGCTAGTTGGAGAGATCTGAGGGGTTCTAGAGCTTGCTGGAGAGATCTGAGGGGTTCTAGAGCTAGTTAGAGAGATCTGAGGGGTTCTAGAGCTAGTTAGAGATCTGAGGGGGTCTAAGCTAGAGAACTGAGGGGTCTAGAGCTAGTTAGAGAGATCTGAGGGGGCTCTAGAATCTTACCATGAGCACGCAGGCCTGCTTGCCGTCCATGAAGCCTTTGGGGATGGAGTTAGGGGTCAGGATCTCATACCTGTTACACACACACACACATGAATTAGGACCACATCCTGTGTGTGTGTGTGTGTGTGTGTGTGTGTGTGCACGTGTGAGAGTGTGTGCGCACCTCTGTCTGAACTCCTGGAACACGATGCGGTTGGGGAATCCCTGCCTGCAGATCCTGATGCCCTCCAGCACCCCGTTACACCCTCAGCTGGTCCAGCACCAGGTAGGGCTCCAGCTTCCCAGCCTGAGAGACTGGTCAACACACACACACACACAAACCTACTCACACACAGACCTACACACACAGACACACCTACACACACAGACAACCCTACACACACCCACACCTGTCCTCTACAGAACAAACAGACATTCAAACTCCCTTCTCCACGCAGCCTGCTACGGCGTTGCCACGGCGACCCACCTTCTTCTCGTGGTTGGGGATGATGCAGCGGACGAAGTTGGGGTTGGTGTTCCTGAGCGTGGCCATGAGCTTGGAGAGCTGCTCCTTGTACAGCTGGCCCACCGTGCGGAACATGCCCTTACGAGTCTTAAACGCTCCCGGCATCTCCGACATGCCCGCCACCTTGTCCAGACCCACGATCCGGTCCACTGAGGGGGGAGAGGGGAGAGGCTGAGTGTCTGGTCGATCAGGCTGCACTATGAGACGCCACCCAGACACCACGGTGCTGCTGGAGGAAAGGTCCTCTCCTCTACCAGCAGAGGAGAGAACATGAGACTGGTGACACACACACACACACACACACACACTGGTGAAGGAGGGGGGAGGAGCAGGGAGGGGGGGGGTCACAAAATGCCAGTGAAGCGTGAGGAGGGAAGTCACACCAACAAGATGGAACAATGCAGTGTATGTGTGTGTGGAGTGTGTGTGCGTGTGTGCGAGGAGTGTGTGCGTGGGTGTGTGCGTAGGTTTGTGTGTGAGGAGGGTGTGTGTGAGGTGTTCCTGTGGTGTTGGTGAAGACAAAACCAAACCCATGCAGTATATACCCATTGCTGTAGTACCCATGACCAACACCAGGGGGCACTATTACACAGGGGAAAGAGCAGAGGTCATGAGACGCTGGAAGGAGCAGGAGCTGGCTGGTCCTAACCCTGACTGACACGCTGGCTGGCTGGTCCTAACCCTGACTGACTGGCTGGCTGGCCACAGGTTAACAGTCTGTCAGTACAACTTTACATACACATCAGATAAAAACATCATCGTCATAGTGGGGACGTAAAAAGAGGAGGGATAGAGGGAGGAGGAGGAGGACACTAGGTGGGAGAGCAGGAGGACAGAAGGAGCAGGAACGGAGAGAATGTAGAAATGAAAGAGAAGTCACCTGAGTCTGAGTGGAGGAAAGGAAAACGGTGATAGAAATAAGCTCTCTGACATCTGAGCACCTCTAGAGAGAGAGGGGAGGGGACGGGGAGAGAGAGGGGACAGGGAGGGAGAGGGGACGGGGAGAGAGAGAGAGAGGGGACGGGAGGGAGTGAGAGGAGCAGGGAGAGGGGATGGTGGATGAGAGAGAGAGAGATGAGAGTGGCGATGTGATGAGATAGGAGTGATGTGCTGGATCGATGAGGAGAGCGAGAGAGAGACGAGATGGAGGGATGAGAGAGAGAGAGATCTAGAGAGAGCCCGAGAGAGAGAGCACACGAGAGAGAGAGAGAGAGAGAGAGAGGATCAGACACCAGGTGAAGACAGAGAGGATCAGACACCAGGTGAAGAAGACAGAGGATCAGACACCAGGTGAAGACAGAGGATCAGACACCAGGTGAAGGAAGACAGAGAGGATCAGACACCAGGTGAAGGAAGACCGAGAGAGAAGTAAAGATAAGAGACCAGTTGACAGGTCACCAACATGGTCGAGTTTGACCCAGCATCACTTCCTGTATAGAGCCCTGCATCACTTCCTGTATAACTCACCGTCCTTCCAGAGCTCAGAAACAAACTTGTCTGTTGATTGGTTGAGCAGCGTTGCCACGTTGTCGTTCAGAGGGTCCATGTTCTTCATCAGCCACTCATCAGCCTTGTAGTCCACCTGACAGGAAGAGGAGGGGCTTACTCACACACGCTAGGAACCTGGGAAGTGGAGTTGTAACCAGGGGTGAGGATGGCCCTAGAGGGGGTTTGGTGTGAGTGAGTGCGTGTACCTTCCCGGCGTAGTGCAGGATACAGAAGTCAGCCTCGTCCTTCAGTTTCTTGGGCTTGTGGAACTTAGGGTGTGTTCCCTGCTCCTGGAGAACCTTCTCCACAAAGCTCTTATCTGTGGCCTTGGGGAACCAGCACTCTTCATCCAGCAGGGCCAGGATACCTGGGGGGCTGGCCTGCAGACAGGGGGGACAGGGGGGGTCAGACATGGGGGGAGAGAGAGAGAGGGAGAGACAGGGGGAGCTGGCCTGCAGACAGAGGGGAGAGAGAGAGGGAGAGATGGATCGAGAGACTCCCAGAAACTCACAGGTTTCTCGATGAGGTCGATGCAGGGCTGCAGGTCCAGACCAAAGTCGATGAAGCTCCACTCGATGCCCTCCCTCTGGTACTCCTCCTGCTCCAGGATGAACATGGTGTGGTTGAACAGCTGCTGCAGCTTCTCGTTGGTGTAGTTGATGCACATCTGTTCAAACGAGTTCAGCTGTAGAGGAGAGGGGGAGGGAGGGAGGGAGGGGGAGAAAGAGAGAAGGAAGAGAGAGAGGGAGTCACCAAACAGAAGACAAATGTCAGGTTAGAGACATGCTTCAACATAACACTGCATTACACCATCCCTCAGTCTCCCTTCCCCACCACTCCCTCCCCCCCCCCACCCCTTCACTCCCTCTTCCCCCTCTCCCCCCCCCCTCCCCTTACATCAAAGATCTCAAAGCCAGCGATGTCCAGGATCCCGATGAATGAGGCCCCTTGTCTCTTGGTCTTGTCCAGGGCCTTGTTGATCCTCATGACGAGCCAGCGGAACATCCTCTCGTACGTGGCCTTGGCCAGCGCCTCCACTGCAAACTCTGCCTGCTCCTGGGTCTGGGCCTTCTGCACGTAGTCACGGCCCACCTTGATCCTGGGGGACAGGATGGCCCGGGTGAAGTCTGTCACACTCATCCCCATCAGGTGGCACACCTTCTGGGCAGCTGGGGAGGGAGGGAGTGAGGGAGACCACGACGTGGTAAAGAGAGTAGAGAACTGTAAATATGTAATCTGTCACATGTGTATACTCATGTGTGTGTGTACTAGAGCCAACCGATAAAGGATTTTTAAGGCACATACAAATATTTGGCAATTTAAAAATCCGATATTCCGATATCGGCCGATATAAAAAAATATACTGATTTAAAAACAAACTGATTTCCCATAACAGTAGTTATTTGTAGTTTACATTTAGTCACTTTTAGCAGAAGTTTTTATCCAGAGCTACTAAGTACATGGACATCCCCAGAGGCAAGTAGGATTAAGTGCCTTGCCCAAGGACACAACATCATTTGACACAGCCAAGAATCGAACCAGCAACCCTCTGATTAATAGCCATTATAAATGCCGATACCGATAGTTTGGAAAATGCGTAATATCGGCCAATAATATCCCCCTAGTGTGTACCTGTGTGTGCGTGTGTGCGTGTGTGTGTGTGTGTGTGTGTACCTGTGTCGTCGGGCATGGAGGCCTGATCAGAGTGTCGTTCCTTCTTGAAGCTCATGTTCCCCAGCTGGAGCACTGAGGACACCACCTTCAGCATCCCTGCAGGACAGGAGGAGGTACTGCAGTTAGACACACACCCCCCTCTTCCTACCTCTCCCCCTCCCTCTCCCCCCTCCCGCCCCCCCTCTCCCCCCTCCTCTACCTATCTGCTCGTCCTCGGGTATTCCCATGATGGTCATGGCGTCGGTGGTCTCAGTGAACAGATCCTTGTCCTGCTGTCCGGGGATGGTCAGGTTCCCATTGGACATGAAGCGGTAGCTGCTGTAGCTCTCCAGACACAGCTCCGCTGGGGAGGGAGGGGTGGGGGGGGTTAAACACATCACAGCCCTGTACTCCTAGGATAGGCTGATTATGCAGGGAGTCTGTGTGTGCGTGTGTGTGTGTGTGTGTGTGTGTGTGAGCGTGTGCTCACAGCGCAGCTTGTCTCCAGCTCCAGTCAGCATGTAGTAGAAGATGTGGAAGGCCCTCTCGTCTTTGGCCTGTCTGATGGCACGAGACTTCTCCAGCAGGTCTGGGGGACGGTCAAGGACTCTAGCACTGTGTGTGTGTGTGTGTGTGAGAGAGTGTGTGTGTGAGAGAGTGTGTGTGTGTGCGTCCAGCTGTGTGTACACAGTATAAAGGATACAGGTCTCAATGTTGGCTCCAACGATGTATCCGTTCACATCAAAGTTGATCCTGATGAACTTTCCCTGGAGACACACAGAGTCAGTCACAACACCCTGCATGCTTCACAGGAACTAAACACGCCACAGGAAGTAAAACCTGGTAACTAAGGAAGTCAGCCAGGTTACGGAGGCCAGGTGGGCGTGCGAGTGAGGAAGAGAGAGCAGTTCTTACAAAGCGAGAGGAGTTGTCGTTCTTGACGGTCTTGGCGTTCCCGAACGCCTCCAGGATGGGGTTAGCCTGCAGCAACTGCTTCTCCAGCTCCCCCTGCAGGACACAGGCGGAACAGCAGCCCGTCACACAGCAGCCCAGGCAGAGACCGGGCCCCAGGCCCCGGGCCCCAGGCCTGCAGTGGTAGCTAGTGATGTGTGGCGGTGCATTGTGGGAACTCCAGATTCATAAGGAGGTCACAGCAGAACACCTTGGCTCGAAGCCAGACGGGAGATGCCACACACACACGCACACGCACAGATGACTTACCTCAGTTGACAGACCCATCACATGCATGCAGAGGTGAAGATGATCACACATACTTTAATCAACATAAAGACCACACACAAGTGTAAACCAACAGACTACGCAAACACACACAAGCCTGCACATTACACACACACCTGCACCCACAGTATTAGGGACCAAACCTCATCCACAAACCAACCCAGGACCCTCGTCGGTGACCCTTCACCTTTGACCCCGACAGAGGAGACTAGAAACAGCCTCCTATGACCCCTAACCCTTAACCCTCCTACGACCCCTAACCTTAACCCTCCTACAACCCCTAACTTTAACACTTAACTCTGGGAATCTGACTTAAACCATAGAAGTCTACATCTGTAAACATTGCTTAAACAGCTAGGAAATATAAGACTGCTAGCACAGCTTCCATTACTAGCACCGCTAACACTGCTTGCACCGCTAACACTGCTTGCACCGCTAACACAGCGCTAGCTCTGCTAGCTCAGGCAGGATTGGATGGTCAGAGGTCTGTGTGTGCAGGAGGGAAGAGGCAACAGTGCACAATGACCAGACCTCTGAACACACACACACACACACACACTCCTGACATTCAAGCGCACACACACACACACCACACACACACACACAGATACACAAGCAGTGTCCAGAGAATCAGAGCAACAGATGCCGTCTTCATCCAGACAATACTGGGATCAGAGGTGTCGTGGTGAGCTTCAGCCCTGTGGTCTGTGGTCAGAGGTCATCCTCATTACATCACCACCCTCTGATCCCAGTCTGGTCTGGCTGAATGACACACAGCAAGTTCATTGACATACTTCCTTCTAGATCCCAATTGGCTGATAGGACTTGTGGCCCCTGACTTTTTGACCCTCTATCCCAGCAGGAGGCAGCACACAGGGGGGGAGGGGCGGGGCATCCCAATAGTCTAAGAAGCCTCACTAGGGGTGAGGAGAGGGGAGGGCTGTACTGTAGAGTATTGGGACACACCCAGGAAGGTAGGGAGTGAGGGAGGGAGGGTCGGAGGAGGGCCGGGGGTGAGGGAGGGAGCGAGGGGAGGGTCGGGGGTGAGGACGGCAGCGTGTCGGAGAGGTGGAGAGAGGGATGGAGGGATGGAGAGAAGGGTAACTCACATGTGACAGGAACGAGCTGTTCTGTTGGCGGGAAGAGAGAACACACAACCTCAACAGGACTGATGGATACGAGACAGGAGAGGACCAGGTCTATAGGCCTCTAGTTCAGAACGGGATGCTAACCTGAAGCTAACCAGAAGCTAGCATGAAGCTAATGTGATGATAATGTGAAGCTAACATGAAGCTAACATGGAGTTAGCATGATGCTAACAATAGCTCTCCTAGAGAAACTCCACGGTGATAGATGGTCTGTGCAGCCAACCGTTTTCACACACACACTATAACTCCTCTTCTGTTCAATCACTGAGTACCAAGAGTCAGGGAGGGGGGAACACTACAGTAGCACTGTAGAGGAGAGCAGGGTAGTGGAGAGAGAGAGCAGAGGAGAGCAGGAGAGCAGAGGAAAGGAGAGCAGAGGAGGGTACAGGAGAGCAGGAGAGCAGAGGAGGGTAGAGGAGAGCAGGAGAGCAGAGGAAAGGAGAGCAGAGGAGGGTAGAGGAGAGCAGGAGAGCAGAGGAGGGTAGAGGAGAGCAGGAGAGCAGAGGAAAGGAGAGCAGAGGAGGGTAGAGGAGAGCAGGAGAGCAGAGGAGGGTAGAGGAGAGCAGGAGAGCAGAGGAGGGTAGAGGAGAGCAGGAGAGCAGAGGAGGGTAGAGGAGAGCAGGAGAGCAGAGGAGGGTAGAGGAGAGCAGGAGAGCAGAGAGGGTAGAGGAGAGCAGGAGAGCAGAGGAAAGGAGAGCAGGAGAGCAGGGTAGAGGAGGGTAGAGAGAAGAGGGTAGAGGAGAGCAGGGTAGGGTATAGCAGAGGAAGGAGAGCGAGGGTAGAGGGTAGGGTAGGGTATAGGAGAGGAGGGTAGAGGAGAGGAGGGTAGAGGAGTGTGACAGGGGAGGAGCAGAGCAGCAGGGTGGTTGGGTGACAGTACAGACCTGGTCTTTCTTGGTCTTGTGGGAGGAGGCCACATGGGCTAGGTACTGGATCACCTTCTTTGTGTTCTCAGTCTTCCCTGCTCCAGACTCGCCCCTGACGGAGGGGGGGAGGCGTGGAAAGGAGAGGGGGGGAGCACAAATGTTATTAATACAATGACTAAAATAAATAGTGCAAGGTAAGAGAGATAGTGAGCGTGATGAAGGTCTGATCAACACTCACGTGCAGAGGATGGACTGATCTTCACGGTCTGTGAGGAGAGAGAGAAAAGAGAGAGAGAGAGAGAGTTTAATCCAGGATTCAAGGGCAGCTTTATCGTCGCCTACCCTTAATCATGACTGAGGTCATGGGTCAGGGCTCACCCTGCATCATGCTCCTGTAGGCCGTGTCGGTGATGGCGTAGATGTGCGGGGGCATCTCGTGCCTCTTCTTGCCCTTGTACATCTCCACAATCTCCTCAGAGTAGATGGGGAGGTTCTTGTAGGGGTTGATCACCACGCAGAACAGCCCAGAGTACGTCTGCAACACACACCATCAGCATCACTTCCCTGAATAAGTCTCTCACACACACACCATCAGTATCACTTCACTGAACAAGTCTCTCACACACACACCATCAGCATCACTTCACTGAACAAGTCTCTCACACACACACCATCAGCATCACTTCCCTGAACAAGTCTCTCACACACACAATCACTCCCTGAACACTTATGTTTCATGACACGATGAAAGTTGTGTGCGTGTATTTGATTCAGTAAAAGTAGAAGTGGGTGTGTGGTTAGTTGGTTGCACAACAGCCAAGATGAAGACAGAACATTACTCAGTATCTCCTTCTCCTCCTCCCCATCCTCAAAACTCAGAATAAACGTAAGATTTCCCAATCTCTGCATGCCTCACCCAAAACTCACACTCCTCGACCCTCTCCCTCTCGTCTCCCTCCAGTCTCCCTCTCCCCAGTCCCCCTCTCCCTCCAGTCTCCCTCTCCCCAGTCTCCCTCTCCCCAGTCTCCCTCTCCCCAGTCCCCCTCTCCCCAGTCCCCCTCTCCCTCCAGTCCCCCTCTCCCTCCAGTCCCCCTCTCCCTCCAGTCCCCCTCTCCCTCCAGTCCCCCTCTCCCTGCAGTCTCCCTCTCCCAGTCTCCCTCCAATCTCCCCCAGTCTCTCTCTTCCCAGTCTCCCTCTCCCCAGCCCCCCTCTCCCTCTCCCCCAGTCCCCCTCCCACCTCTCTCTTGTTCACCAGCCTCTAGGACAGTGATCCCAAGCTTGAACATTCAACCTCACAACAGCCCCTCTCCTTCTGTCCTCCCACTCTCTAAATCATCTCTTCCTCTGGCCTGGATATCTGCTGTGTGTCTCTGTTCATCCCTCTCTCCATATTTCTCTGCTACATTCCTTCCTCCCTCTGTGCCCCAGTCCTGGCCTGGTACTGATCTCCCCCCCCTCCCCCTCCCCTGTGGAGGGGGGGGGGCGAGCTGTGTTGACTTGACCCAGCCAGACACAAATGCCCTCCAGGCATAGGTAGCAGGCAGTAAGGGGCAGTAGGTAACAGGCAGTAAGGGGCAGGCAGTAGGTAACAGGCAGTAAGGGGCAGTAGGTAACAGGCAGTAAGGGGCAAGCCGTAAGGGGCAGTAGTTAACAGGCGGTAAGGGGCAAGCAGCAAGGGGCAGTAAGGGGCAGGCAGTAAGGGGCAGTAGGTAACAGGCAGTAAGGGGCAGGCCGTAAGGGGCAGTAGGTAACAGGCAGTAAGGGGCAGGCAGTAAGGGGCAGTAGGTAACAGGCAGTAAGGGGCAGGCCGTAAGGGGCAGTAGGTAACAGGCAGTAAGGGGCAAGGCTCCTAGACATAGATATATATAAAGGCTAGATGTCTGGTCCGCGTTGCCTGCCAACGGAGTCGAACGTCCGCACATGGAGCCATCTTGCTACAGTCAACTCGCTCACCCATAACATTGTGTTGGTGCTACATGTACTTTTGAAATAACCATAACTTGCTATAATTTCTAACCAATATTTAAACGGTTTGGTTTGTTATAAACGTCAGAGATGTCGTTATGCCACTGCATAATTATATTCCATTTGTAAAAAAATTACATCATTATTCATAAGTATGCAGTGGCATAACTACATCTCTGACGTTAATATAGTATTATATGTTTATATATATCTATGTTCCTAGCCCCCACATAAGATGATGGTATTAATTATGAGGCAACAATAAACTACATTCTAGAACATTCCAAATGCAACTCCGACTGGAACACTCAGCTCTCCCCTCTCCCTCTCCCTCTCCCTCTCCCTAGCTCCCTCTCCCTCGCCCTCTCCCTCTCCATATCCCTCTCCCTCTCCCTCTCCCTCTCCCTCTCCCTCTCCCTCTCCCTCTCCCTCTCCCTCTCCCTCTCCCTCTCCCTCTCCCTGCTTCCTTCCCAGGAGAGGTTTGTTCCTGGTAGCTTCCTGTTTACTGCAGAACTCTAAACAGAGAGAGGGAGGAGAGGAGGGCGGGAAGAAGGGAAGGAGAGAGAGAGAGAGAACAGGACAGCACCAGGAGGAGGAGGTGTGTGTTTGGAACCAGGCCGAACAAGGAAGGAGATGACTCATAACCTTTGTCTTCAAGACAGTATCTCTGGTCTCTGGGAGACTACAGATAACAGACATGAAAAGGGCACAGAGAGAGAGTGTGTGTGTGTGCGCACATGTGTGTGTGTGCGTGCGTGCGTGCACAAACTCACGTAGATGAGTCCAGAGTAGTATCTCTCCTTCAGGTTGTGCAGCACGGACGCCTCGTTCAGGCAGGTGAGCTCGGCCATGTCCTCCACCTTGCTGAACTTGGGAGGGTTCATCTTCTGGATGTCGTCCTTGTTCACCTTCACCTTCTTCCCGGAGTCGGCCAGCTCCACGGTGCAGTCGTCTCCCCGCTCCTCCTTCACAGAGCCGGCCTCGAAGCCCAGGCGCTCCGACGGCACCCACACCAGCTTCTTGGTGGCCCAGTCGGCCTGGGCCAGGGGGTTGTTGACCATGTTGCGGTCCACATACAGGAACTTGTCAGCATCCGTCATGGTGGCTGAGGGAGGGAGAGAGAGGTGAGTACTGGGAGGGTTACAGGGTGTGTGTGTGTGTGTGTCTGACCAGACAAACCGGAGTCTTGAGGAATGCAGATCTCAGGTTAGAGTTCAAGGTCAGGGGTCAGTGTTGTTGACACTGGTAGTCTTGTTTCTACAATATTATCTCCGGCTAACACTGCTCACCACCTCTCCACCCTCAGGAAGGTGGAGGAGCAGGTCTGTGGGCGTCTGAAGCCCTGTGACACTGCTCACCACCTCTCCACCCTCAGGAAGGTGGAGGAGCAGGTCTGTGGGCGTCTGAAGCCCTGTGACACTTCTCACCACCTCTCCACCCTCAGGAAGGTGGAGGAGCAGGTCTGTGGGCGTCTGAAGCCCTGTGACACTTCTCACCACCTCTCCACCCTCAGGAAGGTGGAGGAGCAGGTCTGTGGGCGTCTGAAGCCCTGTGACACTTCTCACCACCTCTCCACCCTCAGGAAGGTGGAGGAGCAGGTCTGTGGGCGTCTGAAGCCCTGTGACACTGCTCACCACCTCTCCACCCTCAGGAAGGTGGAGGAGCAGGTCTGTGGGCGTCTGAAGCCCTGTGACACTGCTTGTATGATGCTTGATGAATGGAAGGAGAGAGAACATTGTGTGCTTCTCACAGCTCCAGGGGGTCTGGGGGGAGGGGGCTGTTGGAGGGCGGGGGGGCAGGATGGAGAGTCCTGAGTGTTTAGCTCATGTTGAGGTTTATTGGGGGTAAATTAAAAGATTGATGGACCATGAAATATGGAGAAAGAGAGGTGGAATACAGAGAGAGGGGAGGGGATGAGAGAGAGAGAGAGAGAGGAGGGGATGAGAGAGAGAGGAGGGGATAAGAGAGAGGAGGGGATGAGAGAGAGAGGAGGGGATGAGAGAGAGAGAGGACTTGGCTGTAGACTTCTCACGACCCTCACACACACACACACAGCTGACTTCCATCACTACGTTTATCCAGGAGAGAGAGAAAGTAGTCCCACAGGGGAACATTCTTCCTGTACCTTCATCACTGTGGCAGAGAGCAGAGACATTCCAAACATTCCTGTCCCCTGTCCTTCACCTCTCCTCACCCCTCCCCTCGCCCCTCTCCTCCCCTCCTCACCCCTCTCCCACAGTAACAGATCTCCCACAGTAACAGATCTCTCACAGTAACAGATCTCCACGGTAACAAGTTTGAGGTGTAATCCTGTTGTTTTCTTAGTTTGTCAGAAACAAGCAGAGCAGGAGCACACCCTGCCAACTCCAGCACCCACACTAAGCTCTGTGTGTGTTAGTGTGTGTGTGTTTGTGTGAGAGTATGTGTGTTAGTGTGTGTAGGATGAAAACTGTTGCGAAATCAACAACATAAAAACAATATGTCAAATAAACCACAGTAACACACCCCATCT
The DNA here is from genome assembly GCA_903064625.1 of Mallotus villosus. NCBI lineage: Eukaryota > Metazoa > Chordata > Actinopteri > Osmeriformes > Salangidae > Mallotus > Mallotus villosus. The sequence goes on along the minus strand of CAEFZP010004246.1, from coordinate 441,199 downwards.
GCTGCTGAGCACAAAAGGCCAGGAGGGCTCTCTCTCTCTGTATGTCTCTCTCTCTCTCTCTATGTCTCTCTCTCTCTCTCTCTCTGTGTATGTCTCTCTCTCTCTCTCTGTATGTCTCTCTCTCTCTGTATGTGTCTCTCTCCCTCTCTGTATGTCTCTCTCTGTATGTCTCTCTCTCTCTCTCTCTGTATGTCTCTCTCTCTCTCTCTCTCTCTGTATGTCTCTCTCTGTATGTCTCTCTCTCTGTATGTGTCTCTCTCTCTCTCTGTGTGTGTCTCTCTCCCTGTATGTAGAGAGTATTGATATGGGGCCAGGGTCTATGAAGGAGGTGCGTAGAGAGTATTGGTACGGGGCCTACTCTGACATAGATTGCTGTGTTCCTGGGTGACACAGTTCCAGCTCTCCTGAGGAAGGCAGCAGAGCATATTTACACCCAGTCAGTCTGCTCTCTCTGAACACCGACACCATCTGTCTCGACACCAGAGCACAGCACTGAGCACACAGCACTCCCTAGTTCTACACACTACATCCACACAGGAAGTGATCCAGCCCCTACAGGAAGTGAGGTAGTCAGCAGGAACATTAATAGATCTGTCAATCAGCTCCTCCCTCCCTCACTCCTCCAGCCCTCACTCCTCCAGCCCCCACTCCTCCAGCCCCCCTCTCCGCCTCTCTCTCTGGGAGGGAGAAGAGGGGGGAAGGCTGTGAAGGAGTAGAGGAAATGACAAAGAGAGAAAACTATTTTGCCATTTGTGGAACTTGTTGTGTGAATTCTGGCTGGGATTGTCAGAGTAGGCCCTGTGGAGAGGAGAGGGGATGGCAGTTTTTCCCCTACCATTATATTGGGTGGGCTGGTACTGGAGCTAGGGCTGTTCTAGACTGGTACTTGGGCTAGGGCTGTTCTAGACTGGTACTTGGGCTAGGGCTGTTCTAGACTGGTACTGGGGATAGGGCTGTTCTAGACTGGTACTTGGGCTAGGGCTGTTCTAGACTGGTAATGTGGCTAGGGCTGTTCTAAACTGGTACTGGGGCTAGGGCTGTTCTAAACTGGTACTGTGGCTAGGGCTGTTCTAGACTGATACTGGGGTTAGGGCTGTTCTAGACTGGTGCTGCTGGTACTGGGGCTAGGGCTGTTCTAGACTGGTACTGGGGCTAGGGCTGTTCTAGACTGGTACAGGGGCTGTTCTAGACTGGTGCTGCTGGTACTGGGGCTAGGGCTGTTCTAGACTGGTACTGGGGCTAGGGCTGTTCTAGACTGGTACTGGGGCTAGGGCTGTTCTAGACTGGTGCTGCTGGTACTGGGGCTAGGGCTGTTCTAGACTGGTACTAGGGCTGTTCTAGACTGGTACTGGGGCTAGGGCTGTTCTAGACTGGTGCTGCTGGTACTGGGGCTAGGGCTGTTCTAGACGGGTGCTGCTGGTACTGGGGCTAGGGCTGTTCTAGACTGGTGCTGCTGGTACTGGGGCTAGGGCTGTTCTAGACGGGTGCTGCTGGTACTGGGGCTAGGGCTGTTCTAGACGGGTGCTGCTGGTACTGTTCTGTACTGGAGTGTACTGGTGCTGGTGCTGACCAGACCCAGGCAGACCCAGGCATAACCAGACCCAGACCCAGGCATAACCAGACCCAGACCCAGGCATAACCAGACCCAGGCCAGACCCAGGCAGACCCAGGCATAACCAGACCCAGACCCAGGCATAACCAGGCAGACCCAGACCCAGGCAGACCCAGGCCAGACCCAGGCCAGACCCAGGCAGACCCAGGCATAACCAGGCAGACCCAGGCAGACCCAGACAGACCCAGGCAGAACCAGGCAGGGACGAAGGACAGGTTATTGACGGCTGCATCAGATAGCCAAGTCAGTGTTCCCAGCTGAACTGGTTCAGCCAGTTGGGATATTAGATAATCATTATATAAGCGCACAACGGCCGAGGGGGGAGGAGGGGGGTGTCAGTGTAAATGACAGGTTGACAAACTTTCACTCTGATAAGATCTCACCGCCCTTATTTACCTTCAATCAACTGCACATCTGTACTCTCCCTCCTTCCTCCTTCCCCCTTCCCCCTTCCCCCTCCCCCTCCCCCTCCCTCTCAGAATCAGATTTATTGCCAAGTTACTAACAAGGAGTTTGCTGTGGTGGATTGGTGCTTACAATAAACATAGACGTAGAAGTATAATATAATAAAGAAATGACAGGCCAGAGACAGGGCACTGCAAGCAGGGGTCAAAGTTCCCTGACTCAATGTGAAACATGGCTGGAGATATGGCAGGGAAACCCTATCATCAGAGGCCACGCTAAACACACCAGATGTGCAGGTCACACACCCTGCCCAGCTCAAAGTCTCCTCTAACACAGCCGCACCTCCCCCTGCCTGCGCTCCTGTCTGTCTGTCTTCCTCTGGTCTCTCTCCCTGTGGCCTCTCTCCCTCTGGTCTCTCTCCCTCTGGTCTCTCCCTCCCTGTCTCTCTCCCCCTCTGGTCTCTCCTTCCCTGTCTGTCTCTCATACACAGGCAGCCGGTTCCATTTCAAAAGGAGGCCCTAACCCTAACCCATGACATCATCCACTGTGTAGCCCTAACCCTGGCTGCCTTTAATAAACACCTGGCCTCACCTAGCCTCTACTGGCCCCAGCCTCTACTGAGCCGAGTTTGTTTGTTTGGACGCCTCGTCACGGAGGAGTCATTTCCTGGTATTGTTGCATTGAACACGAGCCTGCAGGTGCTCCCTGATGGAGGGGGAGGAAGGGGGAGGAAGGGGGGAGGGAGGGGGAGGAAGGGGGAGGGCCATCAGGCCTAATGAGCTAATGAGGGGGAGGGACATGGAGAGCGGTTCTGAGAGTTAAGATTTAGGAATCTAAGACTTTCAGAAAGCAGATAGGAAGGCCAAGTGAGCAGGGAAACAGCCTGCCAAGGCAGCCAATCAGATTGACCCAATTCAATCAAACTGTTCCCCTCCCACTGGAAACATTTACGACCTGAAAACAAACGGACGTTGAGGTATTACTGTTATGGCAATGAAACAGCCTCACAGGATGGCTAGCTGACTAGCTAGCTGGCTGGCATTATGGTGGACTAGCTAGCTGGCTGGTGTTATGGTTGACTAGCTCGCTGGCTGAATGGCTGATGTCTGAAAGGATGAATGGCTGACTAGATGGCTGGTGTCTGGCCTTGGTGGGATGTGAGTCAGACAGACAGACCAGATATGTGGAGACTGTCCTGTCTGGAGGAGAAGGAGGGATGCTGGAGGAGAAGACAAGGAGGGAGGGGAGGAGTAGAGTAGAGGAGAGAAAGGGGAGGGGGGGGAGGAGGAGGACAGAGGAAGGGGAGGACAGAAGAGAAGGAGGGAGGGGAAGAGTAGAGGAGAGAAAGGGGGGGTGGAGGAGGACAGAGGAAGGGGAGGAGAGGAGAAGGAGAGGAGCCAGTTATGACAATATCGTTGTTTTTTACTCTACTAGGATCTGTTTTCCAACAAGGGATGGGGAGAGGAAGGAGGCTGTCCTGCAACCAGGTGTGTTATGATGCTATTATGTTATGATATTCCCCCCCCCCTCTGAGCTGAACGTCCAGTCAGTCAGTCAGCCAGTCTCTAGCCTACATGCTAGTGGTAATCATATGAGCTGGGGCCCTAAACCTCACCAGCTCCTGTAGACAACAGGAAGCTACAATACCATGTCATTTCCTGTCCCTCAAGTCACGCAGAGATCAAAGAAAGCTCACTTGTTGTCATGAGACATCACTGGAATAGGTATAGCTCTGTGGTAGAGCATGGGGATGGGTATAGCTCTGTGGTAGAACATGGGGATGGGTATAGCTCAGTGGTAGAGCATGGGGATGGGTATAGCTCAGTGGTAGAACATGGGGATGGGTATAGCTCAGTGGTAGAGCATGGGGATGGGTATAGCTCAGTGGTAGAGCATGGGGATGGGTATAGCTCAGTGGTAGAACATGGGGATGGGTATAGCTCAGTGGTAGAGCATGGGGATGGGTATAGCTCAGTGGTAGAGCATGGGGATGGGTATAGCTCAGTGGTAGAGCATGGGGATGGGTATAGCTCAGTGGTAGAACATGGGGATGGGTATAGCTCAGTGGTAGAGCATGGGGATGGGTATAGCTCAGTGGTAGAGCATGGGGATGGGTATAGCTCAGTGGTAGAACATGGGGTTGGGTATAGCTCAGTGGTAGAGCATGGGGATGGGTATAGCTCAGTGGTAGAGCATGGGGATGGGTATAGCTCAGTGGTAGAGCATGGGGATGGGTATAGCTCAGTGGTAAAGCATGGGGATGGGTATAGCTCAGTGGTAGAGCATGGGGTACAGGTCAGTGGCTTTGGATAAAAACATTGCTAAATGAGAACATGATATACATGAGTATATATCCTTGAGTCATCACAGTAATGTAGTCGTCCATCCAGCTTCCTCTCATTACAGCGGCTGCAGTCCCTGGCTCGAACCCCGTTCCAGACAGACAGGGTTTCTTTATACAACCATGTAACATCTAAACCAGGTCATGTCTTCCAGCTGTGACACAGCGACACGAACACTCCGCCGTGTCTGTCTCCGTTCCACGACTACAGCCAAACCCGCGCCGACGGCACAAACATGGGTAATTTACCGCAACTTCACGGTTTCGGAGTTTGAGATGATTGAAATCAAAAGGGCGTGCACGCATTCCCGTGAGTCGGTTTCCTTCCTGCCTTTTACCGCCGTGATCTACACACAGTTCACACCGAGCAAACAGCGACCATGAAACAGAAACACAGCCAAGCCCAGACTTTGCACAGACTCACTGGTGCCACGATACAGCCGTGTCATACGTGCGTAGCTAAGTAGATCACCGCTGAGAAAAGTGAATCAAGTTGAGTTCAATTAGCTACAAAAACTCGCGTCAGGAGCAATCTGTGGCGAGTCGGCCAGACCGAATGTTAACCAGACAAATCGTCACGGGTCCTGGTATGTCTAGTTGGGAAATGCACACAAGAATGACGCAAATGTGTCTGCAGGAGAAAGAGGAGTGTGGAGTTGGTAAAGCGAACTTATCAGTGAGTGACGTAATGCTTTTCTCAAGAGTCTCTGCCCAGGGTTGCTTACTTAAACTGTCTGTCCTGGTCCGGCCACACACGCCGACACTCACACACACCAAACATCATCAATACAGACATTCCTACAAGTCTCTAACTCGTTCCAAGAACGACCTTCCAATGTGTTTTCGTCCCCCTCTCCCTCGCAGTTCAGTCGCTGCCTCTCGTTCTGCAACTCATTCAAGCAAATCACTTCCTGTAGCTAACTTAGCCCAGCTAGCTGCACCCTCGCTACGGCTGCTGCCGCGGCCCGAACCTGCGGAACGATACGGTGTGTCGGTTGCGAGGAAGACATAAGTTAAAATGAAAAGGATAATGCTGCCGATAATGATTGTGTCGAGTATGGAGTGTGAAATGTTACATTCAGTTGCAAGTAGAAAAAAAGTTAATAATAACACATTGATAGCGGCTAGAATAAATCTGAGTTTGATACCACCCAGCGAGCGGTGATGAAGTTGCAATTTTGGGTTCTTCCTGGTTGGCAACGCTTGAGCGGCTAACGTCAGACAAGTAACGGACACAGCAAATAAGCGGGGATAATTGATGAAACACGTAGATAAGATGTAATATTACCTGCTAAGATGATGCAGACGCTTTTATCGGTCTCTAACTACTACCGGTAGATCTGTCGTCGGTCTCCGTGTCGCCGTGATACAAACTCCCTTTCAATCGAGTGCAGCTTTCTCAAAGACCTCTGAATGCTCGGTTCAAACTACACTGTTCGCTTCCTCCCTCTCTTTCTCTCCCTCCCTCACTCTATCGTTTTTTTTCCTTTCTTTCTCCCTCCCTCTCAACTAGTTAAACTCTCTGCGTTGTCAAACGGGGTGCGGTCCAGGGCAGGACAGGCCAATATGGAATGTTCCCACCCGCTCAGCCTCTCTCAGCCAATCAGAGCATCATGCTGCATCATCCCACCAATCGAGAAGTTCGAGGGGTGTGTTCCGGTGAAAATCGTAGTGCCACAGGGCAACAAAAAATAAAAACTCCGAACTTGAAATAGTCGAGAGGAGGAGAGAGGAGGAGGCCCGCGATGAGGCGCTTGTTAATGGAAGTGGTATGTGCATGGTAAGGATTTTCATGACCATATAAGTAGCAGTGAGTGTGAAGGATGGACTGAATCATCCAGTTCTGTACAGTCACCAGGACACTAAACAGACTCACCTCTGCTGAAGATGAGAATATATCCTACTTCTATTGTCTACTTTGAGGAAATAGGTTAACATCTGTCAAGCCCATTCCACATGGATTGTAGACAAGGTTATACAAATACAAATGTGGATTTGACTTGAACCAGCCCCTTAATAACAACAGTACAGCATGTTTACTAACATTACAGCTGCCAACAAGCTGTTTCACTGCCGGGGTTAGAGACAGACCCAGGCTGGTGAGGGGAGGTGTGGGTGAGAGTGTGTGAGTGTATGTGTACACGTGTTTGTGTATGAGAGTGTGTGTGTGTGAGATGAGGGGTCTGTGGAAGAGATGAAAGTGGAAAAGGGGGTAATGTTATATATATAACAGCTAAACTCTTGACCCGGTCCCTCTCTCCCCCCTGTCTCCCCCCTGTCTGCCCAGGTGATGCTGGGAGGGCAGAGAGCAGCAGCCTCTCTCCCCCTCCCCCCTGCCCCCCTCCCCCCTGTCTCCCCCCTGTCTGCCCAGGTGATGCTGGGAGGGCAGAGAGCAGCAGCCTCTCTCCCCCTCCCCCCTGCCCCCCTCCCCCCTGCCCCCGTCCCCCCTGTCTCCCCCTTGTCTGCCCAGGTGATGCTGGGAGGGCAGAGAGCAGCAGAGGACATCAGAGAGGAGACATGCTGACTCGTCCTCATCTGCAGACATCATAGTGTCACCTGACCCCTGCCCCCCCCTGTCCCCCCTGCCTCCTTACTGCCCCCCCTGCCCCCCCTGTCCCCCCTGCCTCCTTACTGCCCCCCCCCTGTCCCCCCTGCCTCCTTACTGCCCCCCCTGCCCCCCCCCCTGCCTCCCTACTATAGCTGTGTAACATATTGGGGTCTGTGAGGCTGTGTAACATATTGGAGGCTGTGAGGCTGTGTAACATGTTGGGGGCTGTGAGGCTGTGTAACATGTTGGGGGCTGTGAGGCTGTGTAACATGTTGGGGGCTGTGAGGCTGTGTAACATGTTGGGGGCTGTGAGGCTGTGTAACATGTTGGGGGGCTGTGAGGCTGTGTAACATGTTGGGGGCTGTGAGGCTGTGTAACATGTTGGGGGCTGTGAGGCTGTGTAACATGTTGGGGGCTGTGAGGCTGTGTAACATGTTGGAGGCTGTGAGGCTGTGTAACATGTTGGGGGCTGTGAGGCTGTGTAACATGTTGGGGGCTGTGAGGCTGTGTAACATATTGGAGGCTGTGAGGCTGTGTAACATGTTGGGGGCTGTGAGGCTGTGTAACATGTTGGGGGCTGTGAGGCTGTGTAACATGTTGGGGGCTGTGAGGCTGTGTAACATGTTGGAGGCTGTGAGGCTGTGTAACATGTTGGGGGGCTGTGAGGCTGTGTAACATGTTGGGGGGCTGTGAGGCTGTGTAACATGTTGGGGGCTGTGAGGCTGTGTAACATGTTGGGGGCTGTGAGGCTGTGTAACATGTTGGGGGCTGTGAGGCAGAGAGAGAGTGTTCAGCTCTCTGTGTGTTCAGCTCTCTGTGTGTTCAGTATGTCAGGAATGTTCCTGTGTCTGTTCTCATGAATGATTAGCAGCTGTATCACACACACACACACACATGCAAACAGACACACAAGTAAACGTGCGCGCACTGCTGTCCGCGGTGACGAACCTGGCGTGTGGCTGGTACAATCCTGGCCAGGGCGTCCGGGTCGGACCTGGGAACTACCACCCAGGGTCAGAGGTCACACTGCCTGAGCAGAACCAGATGCTGGGGGGAGGGAGAGAGAGAGAGAGAGGAGGGAAGAAAGAGAGGAAGAGTGAGAGAAAGGGTGAGAAGGACGAAGGGAGAGAGGGAGGAGGAGGGAGCGAGAGAGACTGGAAGATAAATATTTCTAAAGCCCTACTTCAGGACACAACATAGGCCAGCAGCCCAAACTGGAACAACAAACGCAGAGAGATGGAGAGAGAGAGAGATGGAGAGGGAGAGAGAGAGAGAGAGAGGAGGGGGGATCAAAACAGAGGAAAAGGCTGGATCACCAAATATGGACACTTCTGACCTCCCTCCCCCTCCTCCCTCCCTCCTCCCTCCTCCATCCTCTCTCCTCCCTCCTCCATTGTAATGACCCAGTGTCCCCCCCCCCTCCTCCCTGAAAGCAGGGTGTAACTGTGTGGGTGTGTCCCATCATTACAGGCTGTCAAAGAAGAGGAAACACACACACACACTCACTCACACACAAACACACACTCACACATGCACACACAACTTCCCAAGAGCTACTGGAGAGTGAAATGCTTGTGTGTGTGTGAGTGTGTGTTTGTGTGCGTGCGGGAGAGAGGGAGAGTTTGTGTGTGTGCTTGATGATTGACACTGACACTGCATCCTGTACATTTTAGATAAGCACTGAACCAAACCCACACACTCACACACACGCAGAGACACACACTCACTCACACGCACAGAGACACACAGAGACACACACTCATACACACACAGACAAAACCATTCTGAGTATCAGTGGACATGTTGTGTCTGTCAGACAGCAGCTTGGTTCAGGAGCGCTCAGGGATCTTGTCTCCCTTGACAAGCTCTTCCTGTCTGCCTGCCTGCCTGCGTGCGTGCGTGCGTGCCTGTCTGTCTGTCTGTCTGTCTGTCTGTCTGTCTGTCTGTTTGTCTGTCTGTCTGTCACAGAACAATCAGAGATCCTAGCATGCTGTAGAAAGCAGAACTCTTTATTGTATTCACTGTCACTCTTATGCTTGTCCTCCCTAAATCCTTCCCTCCTCCCCCTTTCCTCCCCCTTTCCTCCCTCCCTCCTCCCTGTTGTCTGGAAGGGTGATAAGCATGTTGACTCACACAACACAGGAATGTGGAGAAAAGGGAAAACGTGGGGGGGGGGATAATTAGATCCTTCTTTTCTTGTCTTCTTTCCCGAGAGAGAGAGGTAGAGAGAGGTAGAGACAGAGAGAGAGGTAGAGAGAGAGAGGTAGAGAGAGGTAGAGACAGAGACAGAGAGAGGTAGAGAGAGAGACAGAGAGAGAGAGAGGAAGAGACAGAGAGAGAGAGAGGAAGAGACAGAGAGAGAGGAAGAGAGAGAGAGAGGTAGAGAGAGAGAGAGGTAGAGAGAGAGACAGAGAAAAGCCCAGGAATTCTGCTGCTCTCCCTCTCTGTGAGTTCAGCAGGCGCTGGCTTCCCTGACTTTTTCTCCATATATGGTAAGAGAGAGAGAGAGGCGGAGAGAGGATGGGGGTGTGGTCTATTGTTTTTGGCGGAAGAGGTGTAGGGTTACGCTCCCGTGAACTCAGACTTTCGTCATCTCTCTTACCTCTCTCTCTCTCACACACACACACACACACACACACACACTCACACAAACAGAGGATGAGACAGAGGTAACCAAGCACCGTTTTATTATAAAACTCAGAATGGCACACAAGCACAGAAAACAGAGGGAGAGAGAGGTTGATCATTAATGGAGGTAGTGTGTGTATGTGTGAGGAAGGACTTGCTGCTCACCTCAGAGAGAAGCTCCAGAACCTTCAGGCCTTTGTCATGTCATTATGTCCCTGTGTGATGATGTAATTATGCCCGTGTGATGATGTAATAGCAGATGATGTCATTATGCCCGTGTGATGATGTCATAGCAGATGAGGGGATGTCTGGAGAGAATAGACTTCCCATAAGCCCCTGGGCAACCCGCCCCCCTCCCCCGTCACACACACCTGTGAGGGTAGGCTCAGGTGTGTGAGGGGGGAGCGAGGGGGAGAGGCAGACACGAGGGAGGGAGGGCAGAGTAGATCACAGTTGATGGATCGAGACAGGTCATTTCGTGAGGCGTTAAATGGAAGGGTGTGTTTGAGAAATGTGTAGGACAGTGTGTATTTTAGTGTCTGAGGGAGTGTGTGTGTGAGAGTCTTCCAGTCCGTTAACCTAACTGTCAGCTGAGTAACAGCCCAGACATGTTCAGACAGAGATCCCAGCTGCAAACCTGCAGAGCCATGACGTGACAATACAACACCTGTTGGGTTCAGGTACTACTTTCTCAGACTGGGGTCAGAAATATGCATCCTGAGCTGGACTGGAGATGGAGAGAGAGAGGGAGGGAGAGGGTGGAGGGAGAGAGAGGGTGGAGGGAGAGAGAGGCAGAAAGGGAGAGGGTGGAGGGAGAGGCAGAGAGGGAGGGAGAGGCAGAGAGGGAGGGAGAGGGTGAGTCTCTCCACCATCTCTGGGTCACCAGGTCTGGTCTAGAACCAAGAGTCTCTCCACCATCTCTGGGTCACCAGGTCTGGTCTAGAACCAAGAGTCTCTTCAATAAAGACTCGTCTGTGGTGTGTATGAATGTGCATGTGCATGTATGTATGATCATTCATAATATCAGAGGTGAAGACCACTCCTAGCTCCTGAGACAGAAACACTCCTAGCTCCTGAGACAGAAACACTCCTAGCTCCTGAGACAGAAACACTCCTAGCTCCTGAGACAGACACACTCTTAGCTCCTGAGACAGACACACCTCCAGATATAACTCACTTTTATTCCCCAGTATTGACATGGTCATATTACAATTCATAATTGAAATAATATCTAAATTAAACCCATAACCATAGCAACCACTACTGTGATTCCACTTGTTTACATTTCACAGTCAGTATCGAGAGACACACACACACACACAAGCTCTGAGAACACTTGCACTCTTTTGTACAACACTCTCTCTCGCTCTCTCAGGCAGTGGAGTGGTGTGTGACTACAGAACTCTAGAGGAAGGGCGCCCTCATGTGGACGCAGGGGGGAGCTGCAGAGAGCAGCATCATTCACTGTGTTGTGTTCTGCTGTGAATCTTCTCCCAGGCTGCAAGTACAGACTGTCCTGTAGCTATACTCTACACCCCCACCACCCTCACACTGTACCCTACATCCCCACCCCACTGTACCCTACATCCCCACCACCCCACCACCCCACCACCCCACTGTACCCTACACCCCCACCACCCCACTGGAGCACAGGACAAGGGGGGCGAGAGGAACTTGGCGCTCCAGTAGAACACAGGAACACCCCCATCACTACACACATGGGGCAGACTGATGGGCAACACAGCATTTACAGAGTAGATATCTTAGTGATGGTTTCTGTGTGTGTGTGAGAGAGAGTCCAAGGTGAGCAGGGGTGTGTGTGTGTGTGTGTGTGTGTGTGTGAGAGAGAGTCCAGGGTGAGCAGGGGGGTGTGTGTGCGCGCGTGTGTGTGTCCAGGAAGAGGGTGTGACAGGGATTGGAGGACAGGGATTGGAGGACAGGGCCATGACTGACAGGTTCATTGTCCAATGACCTTGCTGACGAATGAGTCCAGCTGGTCGTCATCTTTGATCCCCACAAACTGGTCGATGACATCACCACCCCGCATGGCGATAACCGTAGGAACCGCTGACACCTGGAGATGGAAGCATCCCATAATATTCATATCATATACTGTATACAATTAACATCTCGGTACACCTGCTTAAAAACAAACTGTCACTCAGTAATGAGTAAGGGCCAATCCCAATACTCCCCCTTACCCCTAGCCCTTGGTTTTGTGCATTCGCGTGAGAGCTAGTGGTGTCCAAATACTCTTTTTGAGCTAGGGGTAGGGCTAAGACGAAGGGGTATACACCCACTTGAAACCAAGTAAGATCGGGACCTTACTTGAAACCTAGGGCTATGCCAATACTGCGCGACCGGCAACAATGGCGGCCAGATCATCCAGAGTCCGATAAATTATATATTTGCGGCTTAATTAATTGATTAAAAAATGATGTCAGTTTTGTTTTGTGCTATACACAGTCCTGTACATATATATTTGCAACCATTATCCTAATTGAAACGTTTCAAAAAATCGCTAATTTGCTACGCTTACAGTTTAAAGTGCTGATTTGCACAACAGTAAACTCCATTAGTAGCGAATTTAGTTTGATATCAGTGCATAACACTAAGCCTACTTGCTTTGGAGATATCGATACGTGCTAGATGACGTACCTGTAACCAAGTGGCGTCTCATTTCCTAGGGCTATGTAGCCCTTACCCCTCAGTTTCGAGACACAAGGGCTAGGGGTAAACTAAGGGCTAGGGGTAAGGGGTATGGGTAAGGGGGAGTATTGGGATTGGCCCAAATTCCCTTTGGAACTTATTTGGTTTTCACAATGTATGCTTCATGTTTGGCTACCCGTATGCTGTATGCTCATGTTTGGGGTATGCTCATCTCGGTGTTATGATCAGTGACTTTTGTAAAACTCTCTCTTGGAAGTCGCTTTGGATAAAAGCGTCTGCTAAATGCATACATGTAAATGTAATGGTACTAGTACTTGTGGTACTCACCCCATACTCGATGGCGAGGTCTGTATGGTCATCTATGTCAACCTTCGCCATGGCAACCTTGCCTTTCTGCTTGGCTACAGCTTTCTCTAGTCTGGGACCCAGAATCTTACAGGGACCACACCACCTGGAACACACACACCATACATCCAGAACAGTGCTGCCAGGTATCCTGATGAGGGTGCGCAAGCATGACCACATCACTCACATCCTCGGGTCTCATTCAGGATTGAATACAAGGTTTCCCTCCTCACCCATCAGTGTCTCCACGGAAATTCCCCCCCCCTACCTCAAAGAACTTCTCACCCCACAAACCTCCGATCTGCTGGAAAACATCTTCTAAAACCTCCAAGGACTAATCTGCGTACTATGGGAGCTCGGGCTTTCTGCTCAGCGCTCTCCAGTCTGTGGAATGCTCTCCCTGATCACCTGAGGACACCACAGTCTGTGGAATGCTCTCCCTGATCACCTGAGGACACCACAGTCTGTGGAATGCTCTCCCTGATCACCTGAGGACACCACAGTCTGTGGAATGCTCTCCCTGATCACACCACAGTCTGTGGAATGCTCTCCCTGATCACCTGAGGACACCACAGTCTGTGGAATGCTCTCCCTGATCACCTGAGGACACCACAGTCTGTGGAATGCTCTCCCTGATCACCTGAGGACACCACAGTCTGTGGAATGCTCTCCCTGATCACACCACAGTCTGTGGAATGCTCTCCCTGATCACCTGAGGACACCACAGTCTGTGGAATGCTCTCCCTGATCACCTGAGGACACCACAGTCTGTGGATGATTTTAAACGTGGCCTAAAAACCCACCTTTTTAACAAGCCTTTTGTTGATTGATTATTGAATATATTTTATATTTGTTTGTTTTTTAATTAGATTGTATTCGCCCTTTCTTGCTTTTAACCTGTAGCACTTTGAGATTTTAGTTAATATAAAGTGCAACACCACACTTTATAACTTATATTTATTACATACATTTAAAAAGGAATGTTTTGCTCATTATTTCACGGAAAGTTCACAACCACTTATGGACACACACACACACACACACACACACACACACACACACACACACACACACACACACACACACACACACACACACACACACACACCACACACACACACACACACACCACACACACACACACACACACACACACACACACCACACACACACACACACACACACACACACACACACACACACACACACACACACACACACACACACCACACACACACACACACACACACACACACACACACACACACACACACACACACACACACACACACACACACACACTTTGCCTTACTGTGCGTGGAAGTCGATGAGGACAGGCAGCTGGTTCTTGATGACTCTCTCTGTGAAGTCCTCATGATCCTGCACATTGAAAGACACCTGACGATGGGGAGCGAGGTGGAGGGAGGGGGAGAGGGAGGGGGACAGGAAGGAGAGGGAGGCGCTGGGGGAGCGCAGGAAGGGGGAGGAGGAGAGGGAGGAGGAGGGGCAGCAAAGCTCTTTCAGAGACAGGGACCAAACTCTGCAGACAAGCAACCTGTGAGCCATCTGGAGGAGGAGAGGAGGCAGGGAGGCAGGGAGGCAGGGAGGAGGGGAGCAGAAAACAGGTTAGAGTTCATGAATACATGTGATTAAATGATGTTATCAAAACAAGGCTAGTCCAAAACAAAGCTGTGAGCTATGAACAGCTGGTCACAATATCCTGGGACATGGGAGAGCGAGAGGGGAGAGAGAGAGAGAAACTTTCTGTTTACCTCTACAGTGTCAGGTATGTGGGGCTACATAGTTCGCTACATATCTTTGAGGGCAGCTGGTTTGAGATCACGAGGTTATGTGCCCTATTGGCACCTATCCTCTACTCGGTCAAAGGCTGGCGAGAAGGGGACCTGGCAGCAAGCAGGCGAGCTGTCAACTCAATCCAAGTTTCCAAGAACTTATACAACACGTAGGGAGTACGTACCTACGGGAGTTGACTTCTTGATAGATTTAAGATATTGTTACTTGATATCTTCTAAATCAATAATTTTCATGATGGGCAATCTGATATGCAAGATAGCTTAACGTGGAAACCTGTAAATAGTAACATTTAATATTCGGTTGCTAAATCGGTGTTATCTTTTCTACCGCATACGACAGTAAAGACGTAGCGGGCGGTCCGGAGCATGGTAGGCTAGCTATCCGTGTTTCTGGGGGTAAACTGCTGCTTGAACGTCCCCGGGAACAGGGTTCATCTGGGCTGTTTTGCAACCCCCACCGCCTGGCTGTTTATGAAGTGCTTTTTCTTCGAATAACCTCCGTGTGACTTTGCCCGCTTCTTCCTACTCTCCTCTCCTGCCTCGCGGTGGCTTTCTCTCGATATATAACAGGAAGAGTTTCACACCGGTGTCAAATTTAAGCATGAATTTACCTGTCAGCCGCAATATTACAGATGTACTGGCATCAATAAATAATGCCCTGTGCTTACCGTGCTTGACGATGAAGATGTTCTCGGCCGCCCGGACCCCTATATATGATGTACTTCCGCTTACGGTACACATAAGAGAGACCGCTGACTTTATTTTGAGAGGATCTCTAGCTCACGGTTAGGAGAGTAGCGCCGTCCTGCGGCCAACATGAGAACGGCAATATAGTAAACAACGTGTACGGTTATTTGGTGGATAACCTTGCGTTTAGTCGTTCTGCACTCTACTAACCCTCGAACTGATACGATAGAAACTATGAAAGAGACACGTAGCAGACCTGGGAACAGTCTGATATCATGCCGTTACCAGGGTGCCCCTGGACGTTACTATGTCCAGGTTATGGGATGGTCAAGCCAAGGACGCAGGTCCGGTCTGCCTATCCCAACAACAACATACTTAAGGGGTGAGGGGGAGGCAGGAGGGGTGAGGGGGAGGCAGGAGGGGGAGGCAGGAGGGGGAAGACAGGAGGGGTGAGGGGGATGCAGGAGGGGAGGGGAGGGGGGGGAGGGGAGGCAGGAGGGGAGGGGGCTGGGGAGGGGAGGGGGCTGGGGAGGGGAGGCAGGAGGGGGGGGAGGAAGTGGAGAGAAAAAGAGGCAGGTTGTTTGTGAGCTGGGCTGTGAACAGAGCGGCAGTGTGTCAGCCCCCCCCCCAGCCCAGGCTCTCTTACCCCCATGTGTCAGCCCCAGCGCAGGCTCTTACCCCATGTGTCAGCCTCCCCCCCAGCCCAGGCTCTTACCCCATGTGTCAGCCCCCCCCCCAGCCCAGGCTATTCCCCCCATGTGTCAGCCCCCCCCCCAGCCCAGTCTGTTTACATTCAGAATCCTGCCATGGCTGTTTGTGAGGCTCTTCCCACATGTCAGCCCCCCCACATGTAAACTTTGCACCGGAAATTGCAGGGATTTCTGGGATGTTTGAGGGTCCCTGCAGACGAGGCTGATGGGAGAACAAGGGTGCTCTCTGTCATAACCTGGAGGTGAGGGGGGAGGGGGGAGAGGTGAGGGGGGAGAGAAGAGGGGAGAGAGGTGAGGGGTGTGAGGGGGGAGGGGGGAGTGGTGGAGAGGGTGAGGGGGCGAGTAGAGGTGAGAGAGGAGGAGTGAGAGGTGAGGGGCGTAGGGAGAGAGGGGAGGGGGGGAGTGGGAGGCGGGATGAGAGAGAGGGGAGGGTGAGGGTGGGGAGTGGGGAGGGTGGAGAAGATGGTGGTAGGGGGAGAGGTGAGGGGGGAGAGGTTGAGAGGAGAGGTGGAGGGCATGAGGGACTGGGTGATGGGGGGAGGTGAGAGGTGAGATGAGAGGGGATGAGAGGAGAGTGGAGGGGTATGTGGGAGGTGATTGATCGGTGGGAGAGATGTAGGGGGAGGAGAGATGAGGGGGAGAGGAGAGGGTGTGAGGTGAGGTGGAGGGGGTAGAGGGAGGTGAGGGAGGAGAGCGTGCAGGGGGGAGAGGTGAGAGGGAGAGGTAAGGGATATGGGGAGGTGAGGGGGGAGGTGAGAGAGGTGAGAGGTGAGAGGGAGAGGGAGGGGTATGTGGGAGGCGGGAAAGATGGAGGGGTGAGGGGATGAGAAGAAGTGAGAAGGGTGAGAGGTAGTGTGAGGTGAGGGGGGGGAGAGGTGAGGGAGAGAGGTGAGAGTGAGGGGGAGGGGTATGTGGGAGGGGGGAGAGAGTATAGGGTGAGGTGAGGGGGGGTGAGAGGTATGTGGGAGGTGAGGGGGTGAGTTCGGGGTGAGGGGAGAGGAGCAGAGGTGAGGGGAGAGAGAGGGACGGCAGGTACAAGGTCAGGTGACCCTACTTTCTATCTGACCATGACCCTGTCTGGATAGTCAGAGGGGTGTGGCTAGCTGTCACAACATGCAACCCAGAGCGCTGTAGAAGCACACAGGATGGTGACATCACACCGCTGCTATTAACATCACACAAGCTCTCTTTCTATTTTGTGTGTGGTGTGCATGTGGGGTATTTATATATTTATTTTTGTGTGGTGTATTTGTATAATGTGTATTTGTAATTAAATGTCTGAGTCTGTTGTGTTGTATTGTTTGTGTTGATGGTGTTATGTGTTTTGATGCCCTGTCTCGTTTGAAGATGTTGGGAAGTAAACAGTGTGTTCTGTTTTAGGTTCAAAAAAACGGCAGTTCAAAACAACCCATCCATTTCAACCCGCTACACTCTCCGCTATTACCTTTTATCCTTCTAGAAATGACTTCACTATAGAAGCTCTCTATCTAAATTTATAAATACTACCTATCTATCTATCTCTAACTCTCTTATACTCTTATATTGTATGGTTGGGGTGTACGGTACATGGTTTTTGTTTTGGACACAGCGCACATCCTTCACTCCTATTCTTCCAATCCTATCACATATCTCACTACATAAATAGCGCCCCCTCTCCCTTATATGGTGGGCTAGCCCTTACTCTCTCTATCTACTATAGCCCGTATATATCTCCTCTATCTAATATCGTCGTATAGCGAGATCTCTATACCAACTAATTCCTCTTACCGCTGACCTTCCTCTCCATTCCGCTACCATCTCACTACTAAACTCTCACTAAGCACTTCCTCCATCGCCCTGACGTCGCCTATGCTCCCTCTTCACATATCGTACATAGATCACATCTCTCTAGGGAATGACTTGGCTGGCAGATCATCTATAGCTTCTTCCTCTCTCTCAATCACTCATATCACCCCATGCCCCCAACACCACCACTCCCACAAACCGAACCCCCACCACCCCCACACAAAAACAACCATACACTACCTATCCCTCACGCTCTCTCATACGCTCTCTAGCTCTATCCCTATTCTTCACAGATGTGTGATGGTGTGTGATCTGTTATGCGCGCCACCTTCCAGCTCGGGCTCGGCCAAGGACCTGCACACACAACACACACACAGCACACATCACACACACACGCCACACACACAGACACACACACACACACACACACACAGACCTACACACACAGACACACACTACACCACACACACACATAAACAAACACACAGTGTCACGTAGTGGGTCACAGTAAGGGGGCAGTTCAATCAACAAGTCTTCATAAAAGTCTCGCCACACTATGGAGAAGCGAGACTACCTGGTTTATAAGACTGCTGGTTTCACCTGGTTTATAAGACTGTTCTACCTGGTTTATTAGACTGGTCTACCTGGTTTATTAGACTGGTCTACCTGGTTTATAAGACTGGTCTACCTGGTTTATAAGACTGTTCTACCTGGTTTATTAGACTGTTCTACCTGGTTTATAAGACTGTTCTACCTGGTTTATAAGACTGTTCTACCTGGTTTATAAGACTGGTCTACCTGGTTATAGACTGGTCTCCTGGTTTATAAGACTGTTCTACCTGGTTTATAAGACTGGTCTACCTGGTTTATAAGGGACTTAAAGTGGTCCACTCGGAACAGCTGGGTATATTTATCTAGCCTTTTACAAAGCATCAGCCAGACAGAGCTATGCGTGTGAAAACGACTTAAAAGCATCAATAATATTATTTTGACTTGAACATAAATAAATAAACAGTTGGAGCCAGCTCCTCTATGGAATGTTGTCATTCCCAGTTTTTATCAATGACGGTATTCATATGCTGATCACGCCCTCCACCTCAGCTCTCAGCCAATCACCTGGCCGTGTGGAATACCTTGGCCAAACGCCCGCTTCACGATTGGCCCGATGGCCTGTGGTGGGCGGAGCTGACATGAAAGATCACGAGAGCAATATAAAACCAAGGCGCATATTTTACTGTAATCGATGATGAAACGTCTCCGGTGATGATGGAGTTTAAAAAATGTCTTTTCTGAAAAATAACCCGCCGGAATACAGCGCCTCCCTGGATGAAGCTGTTGTCTTTTGTCGTGGATCATCTGCGCGTGGATTTGTTTCGGCGTGACAACTGAGTTGACCCTTTCTTAATTCTGGTTTTGTCGTTAACTCATCATCATGCGGGTGTTAATATTCTTAACTGCGCTTCACGTCGCGAGCTTCCGTCCGGTAAGTGTGCATGCTTGTTAGTGTCTTTCAGCGGCGCTTGTGTCAACACCGGGAGCGCTGCCTCAGGTGTCTAGCCTCCGGTCAATACAGGAACTACAGTATAGCCAACTGTCGACTTTATACATGACTCGTGTCTGCCCGTTAACGGAATCCCCTGCCCTGCACAAGAAACCTGCTCGGGTGGCAGTTGCTTCCTCCTGGATGCATTCAGGGGTTGGAGTGGTCAGTCTCCTCCTCGGGGATCTATCGTGTGGCGTGACGTCCTTCAGTTTTATTGATAATTGGTTTGTACCGCGAACTTGAATCTGTAAACAGACAGGCAGAAAAGCAGACAGACAGACAGGCAGGTAGACAGACAGGCGGTTGATAAAGTGACACACATTCAGGACTGGAAATAGACCAAGCTCTCTGTGCGGAAACAATTTATCCCTCCCTCAACCTCCCTCGCCCTATCTTCCCCCTCCTCTCCTCCCTCCCTGACCCCCCCCAGCCTCCCTCTATCCCGCCTTCCTGCCCTCAGCCCTCTCCCAGCCCTCCTGTCCTCACCCGACTCCTTTGAAACTTCGCAGTATCGCATGACGACCCACACGATCTAAGACCTAACACCTGCTAACCCTGCCTCAACCCTCTCTCGCCACCACAATTCCCCCAACTTCCCTCCCCTCCTCCCCACCCTAACTCCTCCCTCCCTCTCTCCACCCTCCTCCCTACCTCACCACTCCCACTCCCCCACCCCTCCTAGCCTACTCTCTACATAACTGTGTCCTAGACTCCAGCTGTATGACTGTGTCCTAGACTCCAACTGTATGACTGTGTCCTAGACTCCAGCTGTATGACTGTGTCCTAGACTCCAACTGTATGACTGTGTCCTATACTCCAGTTGTACTACATAACTGTGTCCTAGACTCCAGCTGTATGACTGTGTCCTAAACTCCAGCTGTATGACTGTGTCCTAGACTCCAGCTGTATGACTGTGTCCTAGACTCCAGCTGTACTAGATGACTGTGTCCTAGACTCCAGCTGTACTAGATGACTGTGTCCTAGACTCCAACTGTATGACTGTGTCCTAGACTCCAGCTGTACTAGATGACTGTGTCCTAGACTCCAGTTGTATGACTGTGTCCTAGACTCCAGCTGTATGACTGTGTCCTAGACTCCTGCTGTATGACCGTGTCCTAGACTCCAACTGTATGACCGTGTCCTAGACTCCAGCTGTATGACTGTGTCCTAGACTCCAGCTGTATGACTGTGTCCTAGACTCCAGCTGTACTAGATGACTGTCCTAGACTCCAGCTGTACTAGATGACTGTGTCCTAGACTCCTGCTGTATGACTGTGTCCTAGACTCCTGCTGTATGACTGTGTCCTAGACTCCAGCTGTATGACTGTGTCCTAGACTCCAACTCTATGACTGTATCCTAGACTCCAGCTGTATGACTGTGTCCTAGACTCCTGCTGTATGACTGTGTCCTAGACTCCAGCTGTATGACTGTGTCCTAGACTCCAACTCTATGACTGTATCCTAGACTCCAGCTGTATGACTGTGTCCTAGACTCCAGCTGTACTAGATGACTGTGTCCTAGACTCCTGCTGTACTAGATGACTGTGTCCTAGACTCCTGCTGTATGACTGTGTCCTAGACTCCAGCTGTATGACTGTGTCTTAGACTCCAACTCTATGACTGTATCCTAGACTCCAGCTGTATGACTGTGTCCTAGACTCCAGCTGTACTAGATGACTGTGTCCTAGACTCCTGCTGTACTAGATGACTGTGTCCTAGACTCCAACGGTATGACTGTGTCCTAGACTCCAGCTGTATGACTGTGTCCTAGACTCCAGCTGTATGACTGTGTCCTAGACTCCAACTGTATGACCGTGTCCTAGACTCCAGCTGTACTAGATGACTGTGTCCTAGACTCCTGCTGTATGACCGTGTCCTAGACTCCAGCTGTATGACCGTGTCCTAGACTCCAGCTGTACTAGATGACTGTGTCCTAGACTCCAGCTGTACTAGATGACTGTGTCCTAGACTCCAGCTGTATGACTGTGTCCTAGACTCCAGCTGTAGTAGATGACTGTGTCCTAGACTCCTGCTGTACTAGATGACTGTGTCCTAGACTCCAACTGTATGACTGTATCCTAGACTCCAGCTGTATGACTGTGTCCTAGACTCCAGCTGTATGACTGTGTCCTAGACTCCAGCTGTACTAGATGACTGTGTCCTAGACTCCTGCTGTACTAGATGACTGTGTCCTAGACTCCAACTGTATGACTGTATCCTAGACTCCAGCTGTATGACTGTGTCCTAGACTCCAGTTGTATGACTGTCCTAGACTCCAGCTGTACTAGATGACTGTGTCCTAGACTCCTGCTGTACTAGATGACTGTGTCCTAGACTCCAGCTTTATGACTGTGTCCTAGACTCCAACGGTATGACTGTGTCCTAGACTCCAACGGTATGACTGTGTCCTAGACTCCAGCTTTATGACTGTGTCCTAGACTCCAGCTGTATGACTGTGTCCTAGACTCCTAGACTCCAGCTGTGTCCTAGACTCCAACTGTATGACTGTGTCCTAGACTCCAGTTGTACTACATAACTGTGTCCTAGACTCCAGCTGTATGACTGTGTCCTAGACTCCAGCTGTATGACTGTGTCCTAGACTCCAACTGTATGACTGTGTCCTAGACTCCAGCTGTATGACTGTGTCCTAGACTCCAGCTGTATGACTGTGTCCTAGACTCCAGCTGTATGACTGTGTCCTAGACTCCAGCTGTAGGACTGTTTCCTAGCCTCCAGGTGTACTACATAACTGTGTCCTAGACTGTACTATGTGGCTGGTTAAGAACGTGGTAGAACGTGGCTGGAAGCTTTGTGCAGTCTGTCCTCTGACCAAGTGTACCATGTGTCCTCTACCCTCTCTTGTCTCCCCTCCTGCAGGTGACTGGCTGCCCAGGTGTGTGTGTGTGCCCCGGGGGCACCCCGTCCTGCCCCCCTGGGGTGAGTGTGCTGCTGGATGGGTGTGGCTGCTGCAGAGTCTGCTCCGCCCAGCTAGGCGGGGCTTGCAGCCAGACACGCCCCTGTGACCATCACAAGGGCCTGGAGTGTAACTACGGCAACGACGTGGGCCGCATACACGGCATCTGCAGGGGTGAGGAGGGGGCTGGGGGGGGGCTGGGGGTGAGGGGGGGGCTGGGGGTGGAGGGGCCAGCTCTGAGTTCTATTGGCTGTCAGTCACACACACACTTTATAAATACTCACACATACACTCGTAAATACACACACTTATACACCCCCCCCCACACACACACACACACTAATACACGGTATTATAAATGTGTTCTAAATGCAGGGGTGTATTCTGGGTACTGTGTGTACTTCCACTGAGACACACATTTAACAACCTCACATTTAGAATACAGCCTTCATGAAACCTTGAATTAACGCTTTTTCTCTTTGTCCATCTCTCATTATCTTTTCTACAACATTCTCTTTCTCCCCATCTCTCTTTCCAAAACCCTCCCTCCCTCTCTTCTCCTTCCCCCTCTCCCCCTTTCACTTCCTCCCTCCTTCTCTCCTCCTCCCCCCCCCTCTCCTCCCCATCCCCCTGTAGCTAAGGAGGACGGCAGGTCTTGTGAGTATAGTGGCAGGATGTACCAGAGTGGGGAGACCTTCTCAGCAGGATGTAAACACCAGTGCACCTGCATCGACGGTGCTGTTGGGTGCATCCCCCTCTGCCCCACCCTCCTGCCCCTGGCCACGCCCTCCTGCCCCGCCCCCCGCCTTCTGAAAGCCCCGGGGCAGTGCTGCCTCAGCCTGGCCTGTCACGGAGACTCCTCCCCCCCCAACCCGCCCCCCCAGACACCAGCCTACCTCCCCTTTCCCTTTCCCTCCTACTCCAAGGTCCACACCAAGCCCTACCCTAAGCCCTACTCCAAGGTCCACACCAAGCCCTACCCTAAGCCCTACTCCAAGGTCCACACCAAGCCCTACCCTAAGCCCTACTCCAAGGTCCACACCAAGCCCTACCCTAAGCCCTACTCCAAGGTCCACACCAAGCCCTACCCTAAACCCTACTCCAAACCCCACACCAAGCCCTACCCTAAGCCCTACTCCAAGGTCCACACCAAGCCCTACCCTAATCCCTACTCCAAGGTCCACACCAAGCCCTACCCTAATCCCTACTCCAAACACTACATCAAGCCATACTCCAAACCCTACCGCTCAACTCCCAAGGTTGCCCCGGGTAACGAGCTGGTGGAGGCGTGGCCAACATGGGAGCAGCGGTCAGTTCAGATGGCAGGTAACCATGGCAACCCCTTGTCTGACTCCTCCCCTCTGTCTAACTCCTCCCCCTTGTCTGTGTCCCTGCCGTTAAGAGAGGTGTTTGTGCGTTTAGCTTTTAACCGCCCTGACCCACACACACACACACACAAATGGCCCCACTGTGCTGCTCTGAATCCCTGTTCGTGTGTGTGTGTACGACAGTGTTTGAACACGACATGTTTTCCACAAGCTCCCTGTGCACCAGAGGTGCACACACACACTCTCTCACACACTCTCTCTCACACACACGCACACACACACACACACTCTTACACACACACGCACACACACACACACACACACACACAGCCCATACCTGTTTAGTCCAACTTTCCTCTGCATGTATCTGGCCTCTCTGCGTCAGTGTTGCAGTGAATGAGGTCTGTGTGCTTCCATCTCTCTCTCCCTCTTTCTATCTCTCCATCTCTCTCCCTTTTTCTATCTATCTTTCCTTTTCTTCTCCTGCCCACATTCTCATTCCCCTCTTTGCGATCCTTTTCTTCTGTCTCACAATCTTTCCTCCTTTTATTTTTCTCTCCATCCCTCTCCCCCCCCCTTCTCCCAGCTTGGAGGCAGGTGGGGGACCAGTGCGTCGTCCAGACGACCAGTTGGTCTCCGTGTTCCCGTAGCTGTGGGATGGGCGTGTCCTCGCGCGTAACCAACGACAACGCTCAGTGTAAGCTGGTGAAGGAGACCCGTCTGTGTACCATCAGACCCTGCAGCTCTCTGGCTCTTCCTGCCAAGGTAAAGCCCTTTGTGAGGGGTCACATTCATATTAATATCATCCAATTCATACTGGTATCAAGTAGACCCCTCTCCTCTCTCTCCCTCCCCTAACTTACTCTTACAATAGTAATAATACTGTCATAACATTCAAAACCTGCATCCCTACCATGTGCTCTAAGCCTCGCTCTCCCCTCCAGAAAGGTAGAAAGTGTTCCCGTACCCACAAGGCTCCAGAGCCGCAGCGCCTGTCCCTGGCCGGGTGCCGCAGCCTGCGTCTGTACCGGCCCAACTACTGCGGCGTGTGTGTGGACGGCCGCTGCTGCTCCCCCCGCCGCACGCGCACCGCGCCCGTCACCTTCGCCTGCCCTGATGGCGAGCGTTTCCAGCGCAGCGTCATGTTCGTGCAGTCCTGTAAGTGCAGCGAGGAGTGCGACCACTTGAATGACGTGGCCCTGCCCCCTCAGCGCTGGCTCCACGGAGACACACACAAGTTCACCGACTAGCCCCCCTCACCCCCCCCCCAAGCCCCCTCAGATTACCTCCAGACATTTGCCCCCCAAGTATACAGTAGCCCACAGCCCTGTTCAGGTTCAGGGCTGATAAATTGACACGATCTCCACCACACCACACACTCCTGAACTCTGGGACTGAACCCCAGTGATGGGACAGAGAGGGGTGGTGCATACACACACACAGCGAAGACTACTGCTCTTGCTGATGCAGCTCTTCCTAGAGACATGAGGAGGAGAGGACTGAAGGACTGAGGACTGAAGAGGAGAAACTGAGATGCCTCCAGCCTCACATTTGAACAACCAACACATGAAACCAAGATCAAAGGCAGGAGGGAGGGATAGAGGGTGTAAAGAGGGGGGGGGGAGGTAGAGGGAGGGTTGTAAAGATGCTTGTGGTCTTAGATGGAGATGTAGATAAACTTCTGTTCGTCTTAGATGGAGGTGGTATTTATTGTGACATTGACAGAGGCTGCCCACTAATGATGACGAGTAATACTGTTGTCCAATAGCAGCAGATGTGTGACGAGCTGTCTGATTGGTCAGCCAGGTGAACGGATAACCCAAGCGCTAAAGACTCCGGTGGGAAGTTCCCGGGTAAGAGGTTGTCAACAGCCCTGGGGTCAGGGGTCACGAACCTGGGGTCGGGGGTCATGACTAATCATCCTACCATGGGTCAGCACAACACAGAACTATGATGTCATGGGAAACAGGGGTCACTCGTCTCCTAGCAACTGGACCACAATTAGGTCAACGCTAACAGTAACCAACTGTCGCTCCTAAACCGACCTGTTCAGCGGAGCCCGCCGGAGGCTGTAATGGAGTTTACCTGCCGGGAGCGACGAGGGTCTGAACTCCTTATCCCTTTAGCTTGCCTCTCTAACCAGACACACATGCTTGTCTTGTTTGGTACATTAGGTCTCATCTGGCTTGTTTATTTTTATACATACTGTTTTTAAAACAAAGTGGTGAAAACGTTATAAAAGAGAAGAAAAACCATGTGTGACTTGTGTCATGTGTAGGTAGATGGACTGATATCCAACTACTTCTGGGGCCTGTACTACGAAGCAAGATTTGGCGTTAGCGAGGTAACTTCAGGTTCAACCCCGGGTTTTCTGTACTACGAAGGTGGATCACTTGTTATCGGGGTAGATCGCCATGGGAACATATGCTGAACGGCTAACCTGGTCGGGAGCAGGTTATAGTTGGAGATCAGAGATCAACCGGTATAAAAGCCCCGCCCACTAACACATTTTCGAGGATATGGCGTTACCGTTCATAGAACATGTGGAGCTTGGTGCGCGGATATTGAGAGGTGCGCTCAGAACAGCCAAAACATCAGAATCATAAAGGGTTTTAATCGCCATGAAAGTTTGCACAGACAAGCAATTTGCTTTGGCAGGAAGGTGCATACATTAAACATATAGGAATCCCCAAAAAATAATATGAGATCTAACTATAGGGCCTACTGAAAGTACATAGACTAGCAATGCTTAGAATTTGCATATGCAATGCACAGCGTTGCGTTATTTCGCTACGGGTACTTTTATGTAGTGTCATGTTGATATGTTATTCCTATTCAATGGGGTACGTACGTGTCTCCCCTTAACCTCTTCTGCTGTCCTTGGGTTGCTTTGACCCATTTTCTAATTATTTCCATATCAAAATGTTGGGTTTCTTTCAACCAAAACATTTCAAACCAAAAAGAACAATGTTTAGGCTATACGTACGATGAAAATGTCACTACTTTCATTGAATTTGGATGTTTCATTCACTTTTATAGCAGAAAGAAATGTTGAAGACCCCCACAAAAGACTCAAAAGACACAACAAAAAAGCCACAAAAAGGTATAAAAAGACCAAAACGTAGAAAAAAGTTTAACAAATACATCCTCATGTGTTCTCCCTTTCCTAGGAACACAGCAATATAATGTCAGTGTAACTAAGTTTAGTGTCATTCATTCAGTCATGTACTATCTCTTCTCATATTCCAGTTTTTCTATCTCCATGGCTGCAGCCTTGTTTTTTTAAATTAAAAGCCTCTTATACTCTATATCGAGCTCAAGGGTTCTTTTATACAGGGCCCTCACATTGTCTGCTCCAACCTGAAACAAATAAAGAACATTGTCCCTTTGTAAGGCACACTTGGAGAAAGTTGAAGGTGTCCATTTGACTACTGTGTTATAAGGTTCATTGCTTATACCTTGTGTCTTTGTCTTGGCCTTGAAGTGGAGGCCCTAGGCTCAGGGGGAGGAAGAGGTTCCTCTTCCTGCTGAGTTTAACACCATAGCAATTTAATCAATTGATTTATATTTGAAATGAGAACTTTAATAACTTGTGTCTCATGTTCAGACCACCACCATTAGTAAGTCATTACAGACACTTCAATCACAGCCACGCGTTCACACTCACCATCTATGTTGCAAGTGGTAAAATCAAATCAAAAGTGTACCCCCAAAATGCTCTCTGAGCAGGCATGCACAGTTTCCTGATCATATAGGTAGATCATATTCTCCACTTGAGAAAGTAAATGGCATATTTGATCAATATTCAGCAACCACATATGGCATACGTACTGGTGCATGACTATTAGTTTCATGGTTACCTCTGTATGGCACAGTGGGACGACAGTGGATGGTGGCAGCAACACCACTATATTTCCTGTCACTGCAGAGGACAGTAATACATTCCACTTAGTATTTCTAGTTTATGTACCCTTAGTATAGATAGTCCACATATTTAAATGTAAGGTTCCTATGTGTTTATTGTACGCACTTTCCTGCCAAAGCAAATTCCTTGTCTGTGCAAACTTTCATGGCTAATAAATCCCTTTCTGATTCTACATTTCACTTCCACAATATTTATAAATAATTGTTGAATGAACATGGTCACATAGATCACTTGAAACATACATATGCCTGGGTTACCGAGCTGCTGCCACCAGGGTCTGAAGAAGTGCCACTTCCACTCCTTCCATCATGGGGCGACCCTGATAGCGGCAGAGGGCCAGCTCCTCAGCAAGAGTGAAGTCCTGATTGCTCCCACGATCGTTTGCCACTTCCAGGGTTGCAACTAAAATAATACAGCAACAAAAGTTTAACGTTATGGAATGCAAACGTGTAATTATGGTCACATCTTGTGCCTGGGACAGTGATATCAATAAGTCATACGTAGTTTACGCATTGACAACGTCTGCTATTTTCTACCAGTTTAGCAGCAGCGGATTCGTTTATTTTTGCCTGTATTATATGTCTGTATTCCTGATATGTTTGTGTAACAATATTTCACGCAGGAGGAGTAGACAAAGTTTGTAAAATTATTGTCCGGAATGTCCGCTCCTCTTCCGTGACATATGCGGCTCTTGCTTTGTCCGTGTTTGCGATTGGATATACGGTGCAAACACCGCCCCTTTATGTGAACGCGCACATCTCTAGATTAGAAAGATCTGGGTTGAGTTAGAGAGTTGATAACCGCCGTTGTGATACCGTTAATCGTGATTGCGATTGTCTCGCTTTGTGTAGCCGGGTAACTGAGAGTAATCCAGAGCATGTTGATCTTGATTCGTAGTACAGGCCCCAGGTGTAACACACATGTATTGGATGACTGATGCCTAGGATTCAAGCTCTAGCCAATCAGCTTTGACAGGAAGCGCACCTCATTGGTGCAGTGAGGTAGGTGTTGCTGGTTCCTGTCTTAGAATCACCAGAGATCAACGTCATGGTAATGAAGTGTATTCCGTGAGACAAATGCAAACTTTAAACTAGAGCCCGACCGATATATTGGCGGGCCGATATTAGGCATTTTCCAAACTATCGGTATTTATAATGGCCGATAAATGAATATTACGTTTTTTTTTGTTGTTGCTTGCCTCTGGGAATTTCCCTGTACTAAGTTGCTCTGGATAAGAACTTCTGCTAAGTGACTAAATGTAAACTACAAATAACTACTGTTAGGGAAATCAGTTTGGTTTGTTACGCGTTTCTGGATTTTTTATATCGTCCGATATCGGAATATGGGATTGTTAAATAACCCAAATATTTGTATCGGCCTACAAAATCCTTTATCGGTCAGGCTCTACTTTAAACATCAACACCTGTTTCTACAAAGCAGTGATCATAAACTACAACAAACTGGGTTTAAAAAAAAAGTTTGTTTTAATATCATTGACCAAAAAGAAAGAAAGAACTAAACAGTAAAAAGCCCCGTCTTCACATTGAGATAAAACAAAAGGTGTGGGTAGACAGTAGAGGGGAGGAGCTTGAACAGTAGAGGGGAGGAGCTTGGACAGTAGAGGGGAGAGGCTTGGACAGTAGAGGGGAGGAGCTTGAACAGTGACGAGGGGGTAACACCCAGACGTGGAGGCGGAAGGTGAAGAAATCTTCCTCTGGGCTGAAGGACTCATCTGGACTGCTCGACTGCAGAGAAGACATGAAAAAGAACACATTAGCTCTGATTGGTCCTCTGACCACTAGGGTATGACAAGACTGGAGGAGAGTAGGATGAGGTCTTATTGTATGTGGAGACGTAGGAAGGGTGGAGGAGAGGGCAGAGATGTAGGAAGGGTGGAGGAGAGGGCAGAGATGTAGGAAGGGTGGAGGAGAGGGCAGAGATGTAGGAGAGTCTTACTGTAGGTGGAGATGTCGATCTCCTCGGGCAGCTCGGCCACGTTGACCTCGAAGCGGTCCTGCACGTCGTTCAGCGTCTTGGCGTCCGTCTCGTCCGACACGAAGGTGACCGCCAGCCCCTTGGTCCCAAACCGGCCCGCACGCGCCACCTGGGGGGGGACCAGGTCACACACTGTCATGGCAACCTCTCACCTCACCGCAGGGGGTGTGTCCTGTGCAGGTGTGCGTACCCTGTGCAGAGGTGTGTGTGTACCCTGTGCAGAGGTGTGTGTGTGTGTTTGCGTACCCTGTGCAGGTATGTGTCGGAGTCCTCAGGCATGTCGTAGTTGAAGACGATGTTGACCCTCTCGATGTCCATGCCACGTCCAAACAGGTTAGTGGCCACCAGGATCCTCCTCTGGAAATCCTTAAACTGCTGGTACCGTGACAACCTGGGTTAGAGATATGGAGAGTGATCAGTGATGCTGTCTAGGGTGACAGGCTAGGGAGAGGGTGTTGAGAGGGAACCTCCTCCCTCAGGCAGGGCTGCCTCCACCCGGCTCCCTCAGGCAGGGCTGCCTCCACCCTCCAGCCTCCTCCCTCAGGCTGCCTCCACCCTCAGGCAGGGCTGCCTCCACCCGGCTCCCTCAGGCAGGGCTGCCTCCACCCTCCAGCCTCCTCCCTCAGGCTGCCTCCACCCTCAGGCAGGGCTGCCTCCACCCGGCTCCCTCAGGCTGCCTCCTGCCTCAGGCAGGGCTGCCTCCACCCTCCTCCCTCAGGCTGCCTACCTCTCCTCCTGGTTCATGCCCCGGTGGATGGCGATGGCAGGGAAGTTCTGCTCCACCAGCAACTGAGACAGAGCCACGCAGCGCTGCACAGACTTAACGAAGATCACCACCTGCAGGACAAACACAGTATTACACCCCATACATTACATACACTACAACCTTGACACCAGGGTTAGGAGAGGGTAGGAGGGGTAAGGAGGGCAGGAGGGGTTAGGAAAGGGCAGAGGGTAAGAGGGCAGGAGGGTAGAGGAGACATCTAGATGAGCTGGAGGCTAAAGGAGAGCTGGGGGAGGAGGACAGGTGTGGTCTAGGGCAGCCCTGGGCTCCAGACCAGTTTTTTTTGAGACAGTGCAAGCATGTTTTTTTACAAGCACTCGCGCATGTGCGACCTACAAATTTGGAATTTATTGGGTATGCACAATGTCAGCACACGTTAGCAACGACGCATAGATAGGACGTTTTAGTAAGACAGCGATATCAGCGAGCCCTCAGCATTAGTACTGTAGCTTAAAGTCTTGGAAAGTTTAGGCAATTTTTCGCTAGGTTCCTACGAACATGCTTAATTTGCCTTGCAAAAGTGCTAAAAGTAAACCCCCTTGCTAATATAAATCCCTAATTTCACTGGATAACAATGAATACATTTATTAATATGCCAAATATAGAATGAATGAAACAACTAAGCATGTCTTTTTCTTCATGAACTACCAGCATCAAATGATAATAAACAATATGTAAAAAAAAATATATATATTTTTAGGGGTGCTGAGATTAAATTTAGGGGTTATTGAGCACTCCTAAAAAAGATCTAAAATTGCCACTGAATTTTACCCTCTGTAGTTACATTAATTTTCTGCTTGAGCTCCTAAAATTCAGTCAGGGGCTACTGTGCTCCTAGTAAAAAAAAGTTAGTCTGGAGCCCTGGTCTAGTAGCCTGGCTCTGCCCACCTACGTACTTCCGCTCAATTTTGATTTTGCTTCTGTACTGGGTCTGGAGCTTCGGTACGCATTTCAGATCTTTGAAATAGATTTTCTATTTGGCCCAATCAGCAAACAGAGGGAGTAGCTGAGAACGATAACGTTGATGTCGTGCGCTAGTTTGTGTTGTAGTTCCGTAATGGCGGCGGAGAAAGATGCGAGCGAAGCCATTCGGTCCGTTGTGGCAACAGTGCCGAATATCTAGAAACTAAAGCCGGAGCAAGAACAAGTGTTGCTGAGTTTTCTTGGTGGCAATGATGTTGTGGCCCTTCTCCCCACGGGTATCTGAAAATGTTTGATTTTCCAGCTACGGCAGCTAGCTCCGTTAGAGTAGTGGTGAAGGAGTTGGCTAAGGCGAACGCTAGCTATTGGTTATGGCAGATCAGAGTGGCTCTGGGCAGATCCAATAGTTTCAAACTTCAACAGAGTACCTGCCTACAAGGAAGTCAACGTTTCTCAATGGAGCTTAGCCAGACCCTCAGTACAAATGTAATATGTACGAGGGTCTGATTAGGACCAGGCTACTGGTCTAGGGGGAGAGAGGGGCGTACCTGGTTGAACTCCAGCACATCCAGCAGATCAAACAGCTTGCGGTTCTTCTCGCTGTCCTTCAGCTTGCAGTAGTACTGCTGCAGGCCGTGCAGGGTGAGCTTGGTCTCATCGTCCACAAACACCTCCATGGGCTGGTACACACAAACACACACGTCAGTATTTCCAGCACTGATATGAACTTATGATGCTTGATCTTGAAGTATAGAAAACTATGCAATCTGTGAAGCCCCAGCCAATCTCGATAAATGAATTATAAAGATGCATTTCATCTGAGAGTCAACTTGGTTAAACTCCCCAAGTGTTAACACCGCCCACCCGCGCCAGCCAAGAGCTAGCTCTCCAACCGCGCCAGCCAAGAGCTAGCTCTCCAACCGCTCCAGCCAAGAGCTAGCTCTCCAACCGCTCCAGCCAAGAGCTAGCTCTCCAACCGCGCCAGCCAAGAGCTAGCTTTTCGGTGGCTTAGCTGGTTGAAGTGGTGTTTATAAAGGTGGTGGTTGCGTTAGCAAGTCAGAGGACCTGAGTTTGAACCCCAGTACGGGTGAGATCGGGAAAAAAGCTACTCTGACGAGCAGCGAGACTGCCCGTTAGTCAGTAAAGGACTGAGCGGCCGATGCTGTGCCAGCAGTGCTGCCCCCCTGCAGGTGAACTCACGTCCTGCATGAACTTCCTGCAGACAGGCCGGATGTCCTTGCTGAGCGTGGCGCTGAACATCATGCACTGCTTCTCATGAGGGGTCAGCCTGAAGATGTCCTGCACGTCACGACGCATGTCTGGGGAGGGGTCACACACACACACATGTTAGATTACACACACAGTGGCTGGACTACACACACACACAGTGGCTGGACTACACACAGTGGCTGGACTACACACACACCCAGAGCCTCCAGCATCTTGTCACACTCGTCCAGGACGAAGTGCTTGGCGTTCTTCAGGCTGAGGGTCTTGTTGCGGCTGAGGGCCAGGATGCGTCCGGGCGTGCCCACCACGATGTGAGGGCAGTTCTTCTTCAGCACCTCCTCGTCCTTCTTGATGGCCATGCCGCCGAAGAACACGGCCGCCTTGACCGTGGGCATGTACTTGGAGAAGCGCTCGTACTCCTTACTGATCTGGAAGGCCAGCTCGCGTGTGTGGCACATGACCAGGACGGACACCTGGAGAGGAGGGGGGTCAGAAGAAGGGAGAGACAGGAAGTTAACAGCCACTCTTGTTCTATTGGTACCTGACTACAGTGATGTGTGTAGTTAGAGAACAGCCATGTTTGATACACTGCTGTAACCAGCGTCACTTCATTTAGCAGACGTCTTTATCCAAAACACTGTACGGGTTCTAACCTGCAACCTTTTGATCTAGACAATGCTCTAACAACTAAGCCAACACCCATTAACAGAAAGCATTCCTTTAGCAGGTGCATTTATGTCCACAATGCCGTACAAATAAGAGCAATACAAAGGAGGTCAGGGAACGTTCAGAAACACCACATGCACAGAGAGAAGAGAAGGAGGCCAGGAAACGTTCAGAAACACCACATAGAGAAAATAAGGCCAGGGAACGTTCAGAAACACCACATACAGAGAGAAGAGAAGAATGAGGTCAGGGAATGTTCAAAGCCAAGGAGAAAAGCCAGTTGTGCTTCAGGACTCACCTGGCCGTCGACAGGCTCAATCTGCTGCAGCGTGGCCAGCACGAACACGGCCGTCTTCCCCATGCCTGACTTGGCCTGACACAGGATGTCCATCCCCAGGATGGCCTGCGGGATGCACTCATGCTGCACTGGGGGTCAGAGGTCAGAGAGAGTCACTCACATGCCGGCACAGAGGTCACGTGTGTTGGTGAAGGAATACCACGCAACAGAACATGATGCTCTGCTATTATGGTCAATAATGATAGTTTGGTTTTTGGTTCTTAAGAAGGCCTTAAATGATTAATGTCTATGATGTCACTCATGTGTCCTGTCCAGGTGGATCAGGAGCCTTGAACATCCCTGACGCCCTTAAATAACCTGGAGACCCCAGCGGCCTTCAGACATGCTGGTATGCATGTTGTCCATTCCTCCCCTCCCCCCCCAAGAGTCACTACACACTCAGCATAGCAGGGATGGGTTGGTAAATAGGTGTTGATCTGTGGTAGAGTGGTGTTCCACTGGTTGAACTGGTTTCCAATCACAGCTCAGAGAACAGATGTGTTTTGACCAGAGTATGAGAGTAGCAACAAGGACCTAGGTGGTTGGTGGTCTGAACAGTGATGGATATTATTAGCTTACATGCTAACACAACCTCTACTCTGCCCCTAATTTCTGGTGGCAACATTTAAACGGTCTATTAGTTGCTCCTACTATCCACCCCTAGACATACACTTTCATGTTGTTACACCATTACATAAGTGGAAAGGACCCCTCCAGTTTAGCGCGAGTCTCGCCGCTAAACAAACACGGCTCTGGCGCATGCATCTTTACCTTCGGATGGATGTTCAAATCCACAGTCCACGATGGCGCGGAGCAGCTCCGGTTTAAGCAGGAAATCTCTGAACCCGGAGCTGTGGATGGACACGTACGAGCCCTTCACCTCCTTCTTGCTCGCGGGAACGGCGCTCTCCGATGCGACCTGCGGCTCCTCGTCCTCCTCGTAGTCCAAAAGCTCGTTGTCAACATCGGTTTCTGCCATTCTGTCTGTCTGCACAGTGGAGGAATGCAATGGGTGGTGGTGAACCGGACTCGAAACAACCGTTTCGCCATTTGCTCTCCTGTTCCGTGCAAAGACGTGACTTACAGAACAGATCTTTACAGACGCGGTTATGAATATCTCACTACCGGCTATCCCGAAATTACGACAACAGCGGGACATATTGTTCTGGTTTAGCTAGCTAAATGCCTGCCATACTCACAACAAGCTCCCTCACATAAAATGTTCTTACGTAATGCATTCTCCAGTCAACGCAAGTAACTATTACAGAACAATATAATTTGGTTGCCCAGCTAACATCAAAACAGCTGTTGGGTCACATCTACAGGCTGGCCAGTGAGTGAATGAGCCCACATGATTAGACCAGCTAACCGTAGTATAGCTAGCGCACACACGGCTAACAATGCAATCCTTTCGTTACAGATTACAGCTAGCTCATGGGTTATACCGATGATTAGACATGACCGTTAACACTTCTGATTGTAAAGTATACATGTCTTCAAATAATCGGGAATATTTGCATGAACTGCCCAATAATTTGACTAGCGATTTCCCACTGTTAGCCTAGGTGGTTGCTAACCAGTCCGGAGTAGCTAGCCAACATTAGCTTTAGGTTAACGAACGCATAAACATCGGTTATAGTCGCAATGATTCCAAACAATTGTTGTCCAAGAAGCATTAAGGTTTTAGGAAAAGGTACAACTATTAAATATCACATTACATTTGGTCGATATACAAATAAACAATTGCCGTCTTACCGTGCGGTTCCGTATTACCGTGCGGTTCCGTATTAGCCTCCGTAGCGCTGTGTATTGAAAGCCACATGGGGAGGCCGCAGCAGTTTATACAATTATGCGGAACTACCGCCTCTCGTAAATACATGGATTTCATTGGTTCAGGCACACGTCTATTTCTGCAAACTACTCTCCGTTCGTTCAGGATTGGTTGAGACCTACTGTCAATCATCAGGTACATTCACGACTAGAAAGACGCGGGACAGCTGGAGAGGATTAATGATCATTTAATGCATGAAGCAATTATAAAAAATATATAAAAAAGTAATAATTGTGTTTTTTTACCCAAAATAAATTCTAGCTCGAAAGAAACTGTAGTTTGACATCCTTTACAAGATTCATTCTGGGAATTGTATTTATATAATACCCCTACATTTGTATTTAGTAAGGATTTTAGCAACTTTAAATGTGGTACCTTGTTTTCATTTCTTGTTACATTAAACCTAAACACAGACAAGGCATTTAGGTACACCTGTTGTGACCTGCCTGTCTCACCTGAGTTCAACTCTGCTGCTCCTACTGTATGGAGTAACAATGATGTGTAATATAGAATGTTTCGGAATCTTCTGTTTGTTATTTCATAATGCAGCCATAGGCGCTTTTAGGTTTTAAAACTGGGGGTGCAAAGGGTAGTGATCATTATTTTTTTCTTAATCATTTTTAAAATTAATCATTAGAGTATAAAAATCCATTATAAAACATACAACTTTGACATCACTGAAAAATGTTAAAAATCATTAAACCTGTTCTTTACATTCATTTGAAAATGTTTTCATACCAAGAGTAGGCAAATGCCCCCTCAGGATATCACAAAGGCAGAAACTGAACATGTTGCTAGTCAGGATATCACCAAGGCAGAAACTGGACACGTTGCTAGTCAGGATATCACCTAGGCAGAAACTGAACATGTTGCTAGTCAGGATATCACCAAGGCAGAAACTGGACATGTTGCTAGTCAGGATATCACCAAGGCAGAAACTGGACATGTTGCTAGTCAGGATATCACCAAGGCAGAAACTGGACATGTTGCTAGTCAGGATATCACCAAGGCAGAAACTGGACATGTTGCTAGTCAGGATATCACCAAGGCAGAAACTGGACATGTTGCTAGTCAGGATATCACCAAGGCAGAAACTGGACATGTTGCTAGTCAGGATATCACAAAGGCAGAAACTGGACATGTTGCTAGTCAGGATATCACCAAGGCAGAAACTGGACATGTTTTTTATCCATATTAAATGTGCAAAAGGAGCTATTTGAATGTTTCCATGTTATTGGTCCATAAACACGTCATGTGTCAGAAATACAAAACATCAAATGGACATTTGGCAGGCAGACAGACAGACAGACAGACAGGCAGGAAGAAAGACAGGCAGGCAGGCAGGCAGGCAGGCAGGCAGGCAGGCAGGCAGGCAGGCAGGCAGGCAGGCAGGCAGGCAGGCAGGCAGGCAGGCAGGCAGGCAGGCAGGCAGGCAGGCAGGCAGACAGGAAGACACAGGTCAGATAACTATGTGGTCAGACACCACCTCCTGGTTAAACAGAAGAGAGGGTTAGTGAGTAGCTAGTTCAGAGACTCCATCATCCTGTAGTGCTCCCTGGCATTGAGGGTTGGTTAGTGTTCCGATCAAGGTTCTGGTTAAGGTTCTGGTTAAGGGTCTGGTTAAGGAACAGGATAGGCTTGTAATTAGGGTTCTGGTGTTCTAGTAGGGTTCTAGTAGGGTTCTATATGCGTGACTCCATAGCAGAGGAGAAGCTCCACTGAGCAGCAGAGAAGTAGGGGAAGCTGTCAGACTCCGGGCGTGACGCTTTCGTTTCCGAGGTCATGCCTGGGATAGGGGAGCCGGGCGGGGACAAAAGGAAGTCCCTGACAGGCTGTGGCAGGGTGTGGAGCAGCCAGTCCTCCACCAGCAGCCCCCCGCCCCCCCTCAGCCCCTCGCAGCCCCCCAGTTCCTCGGGCAGCTCCTGCAGGCTGTTGCAGCGCAGGTCCAGGCGTGCCAGCGCCCGCAGCGCCCCCAGCCCCGGGGGAAGCCCCTCTAGGGAGTTGTGGGCCAGGTTGAGGCTGCGCAGGCCCGCGCACCTCCACAACTCTGCAGGGAGGCTCTCCAGGCGGTTCCCACTCAGGTCCAGTTCCGCCAGAGCCCCCAGCGCCCCCACCTCCCCCGGCAGCTCCTCCAGCAGGTTGCCCCCCAGCAGCAAGCGCCGCAGCCGGGGAAGGATGAAGAGGGCCGGGGGCAGGGCGCTGAGCTGGTTGTGGCCCAGGTCCAGCAGCTCCAGGCCCCGGAGCAGGCCCACACCAGCGGGAAGAACCAGGACGCGGTTGTGGGACAGACAGAGGCTGGAGAGCCGCCGAAGCTGCCCTAGACCTGGCAGCTCGCCCAGGCAGCGCAGGCTGTTGTGGCCCAGGTCCAGGCTGCGCAGCGCGGGCAGCGCTAGCAGGGCGGAGGGCAGGCGCTCCAGCTGGCAGCCCTGCAGCACCAGCTCCGTCAGACCGCCCAGGCGGCGCAGACCCGTCAGGACCAGCAGACGGCAGCCTTCGTTGTGGACCTCCAGGCGGACCAGGGTGGCACCGACCTCTCCCAGCTCGCCGGGCACGCGGGGCAGCATGCCCCTGAGGACCAGCACCCGGAGGTGACGCAGCTGGCGGAGGCTGCCCAGGGCCCAGCCCCGGCCCACCCCGCCCTCGCAGCCCAGTCGGCCGGAGAGGTGCAGCTCCTGCAGGCCTCGCAGGGACAGGGCCCAGGGCGGCAGGTCGGAGGCCTGGGGGAAGGTGAGGTGCAGGGACTCCAGGTGCTCCTGGAGGAACGCCAGCGCCCCCGGCTCTACTGCTGCTGAGCAGAGGTACAAGTGCAGCTCCCTGCGCACACACACACACACACACACACACACCATACACAGGCACCCAAACACACACAAGTAAAGAAGATATACACACACACACATACAAACACACACACATATAAAGTCAATGTACAAAAACAAACCTCACAACTCAGCAGGCATGTGCGTGTGCATAACCACATGTGTTACCCACTGATGGGAGGGGGGGGGGTTAGGGTAACCACGGCGACCCACCTGAGTGAGGTCATCCCGGTCACCTGGCCGGTGATCTTGGCCTCCCGGACCAGCTCCAGCTTCAGCACCTCCACCTGGCTCAGGGAAAAGAGGGCGGGGGGGAGGCGGGGCAACGCCACCAGCTGCAGCAGGCTCCGCCCCCTGCCGTCCGTGGTCGTCATGGAGACCAGCCTCTCGGCGCCCCAGCGCCGCCGCATGCCCTCGTCCAGGAGGCGTGTCTCGCTGACGGGAGACAGGAAGACAGACAGGCGCTGGGCCAGCAGGGGGTCGTACTGGTCAGACATGTGCAGCAGGAACGCCAGGTCGTTGCAGAGGTCAGGGACGTCGCCAAGGAAACACAGCTCCTTCAATCGGGAGAAGGAGTACTGACGGAGGGAGCTGGGGCAGGGACACACACACACACACAGGGTTAGGACACACACACACAGGGTTAGGACACACACACACAGGAGTAGGACACACACACAGGGTTAGGACACACACACACATGGTTAGAACACACACACAAAGGAGTAGGACACACACACAGGGTTAGGACACACACACACAGGAGTAGGACACACACACACACACACAGGAGTAGGACACACACACACAGATGGAGGGGGCCATACAGAGGGAATACTAGCGCTTAGTGTGACAGTCTCGTGACTGCAGTGTTAAGCTGGCCTGGTACCTAGAGACCACACACCCAGCTCAGACTGCAGAACATACCAACCCAGTTAAGAAGACAAAACATTCACTCCCCCGGTCCAACCCCCCCCCCAACTCCAGACCATCCACCCCCCCCCCTCCCCCAGAAGAGACCAAATCACCTGTACAAGCTCCAGTAGAGTGCGTACAGGCCCAGCAGACCATAGAGTCCCACCAGGCCCAGGTAGGCCAGCATGAGCTTGTGCAGCAGGGCGGCCAGGGCGTGGGTGCACTGGAAGGCAGCGTAGCCCGTCAGGCCGTGGGCCTGGGGGAGGCAGGTGTGGCAGAAGGTGATGGAGCTCAGCAAGGGGGCAGTGTAGCCAACTATCACAACCACCATCAGCAGCTTGAATGCTGTCTGGCACAGGTACACCTGCAGAGAGAGAGACAGGTAGATCTGAATGGAGAGAGACATGTAGATCTGGATGGAGAGAGACAGGTAGATCTGGATGGAGAGAGACCGGTAGATCTGGATGGAGAGAGACAGGTAGATCTGCAGAGGCAAAGAAAAAGGGATGGAGAAGTAAAGAAAGCCAGGGAGAGAGAGGGAGATAGAGAGAGGGAGCTAGAGAGAGGGATAGTGAGAGGGAGATAGAGAGAGGGATAGTGAGAGGGAGATAGAGAGAGGGAGATAGAGAGAGGGAGAGAGAGAGGGAGATAGAGAGAGTGGGATAGAGAGAGGGAGATAGAGAGAGGAAGAGAGAGAGGGAGATAGAGAGAGGAAGAGAGAGAGGGAGATAGAGATAGAGACTGACCTTATAGATGACGTCAGAGTTCTCACAGTGAGCTCTGAACCTACGGACCCTCTCAAACAGGGCTCGAGCCTGCTCCCCATCACTCCTGTCCAGGGTGAGCGCCTGGCGGGGGGCGGGGGGCCTGGGGGTCCGCGGGGGCACACACACCGAGGATAGGGAGGAGGTGCGGGAGAGGGAGGAGGGGCAGGGTGAAGGCGGGGCGGGGTGAGGCCTGCCTAGCAGGGGGCTATCAGTTCCAGAGTCCAGGCTGGACTGGCGCGTCCGAGAGGAGGTGAGGAGGGAGGAGGGCGTGGGGGGAGGTCTCTGGCCTCCTCTCTCCTCCTCCTCCTCCTCCTGCTGGATGGGGGTGTTGTCATGGGCATGGTCGTGGGCGGGGTCGTGGGCGGGGTCGTGGCGGGCGGCGTGCGACAGGGCGCGGGACGTCCAGGGAGACTCGCTGCACTTGGCCAGGATGGCCAGGAAGTGCTCGATGCGGGCGGAGGAGAGGGGGAAGTGCAGCCAGAAGCCTCCGCTGGCCAAGAGCACCAGGGACTGGAGCAGGGCCAGGTAGGGGGCCAGGCGAGAGGCCCAGGGCAGGGCCTGGTGGTAGCACACCTGGCTGACGTACACATACTGCTGGTAGTCCAGCTGAGTCCTCCGGCCCTGGGGAGGGGGGCTGGGCGGGGGCAGGGGGGCTGGGGGAGGGGAGGGGGTGCTGTGGTTCCTGGAGGAGGAGGAGGAGGAGGAGGAGGAGGAGGAGGAGGAGGAGGAGGAGGAACAGGAAGAGGTGGAGGAGGGGGACGAGGAGCAGGGGGATGAGGAGGGTGAGGAGAGGGAAGAGGGGGATGAGGAGGGGCAGGAGGAGGGTGAGAAGGGGTCTAGGGGCAGGCAGACCACCCTGTCCTTGGAGAGCAGGAGGGTTCCAGCCAGGACAGACACCATGAGCATCAGCATAACCAGGTGGTCCATAAACACCTCCCACCACGGCTTCAGCAGCTTGGAGCTGGCCTGACCTGGGCTCAGAGACACCAGCTCTGACAGGGAGAACATGGTGAACACACACACACCGCACACTCACCACACAAACACTCACCACACACACACACACTCACCACACACTCACCACAAACACCCCACTCACTCACACAAGACACGGTGCTGGTTGGGTGATAGGAGTTCTGTTTATCTCCTCTGGACACCAACTGACAGGATGTGTTCTTGAGGAGAAGAGGAGAGAGGAGATGAGAGGAGGAGAGAGGAGATGAGGAGAGGATGAGAGAGTCAGGCGTAGTAGCGATGAGATAGGCGTCGATTCTGCTCTCGCTGCTCTCGTCTTCTCGCTCTTCGCTTCTTCTCTCGCTCGCGTCTCGCTCTTCTCGCTCTCTTCTCTTCTCTCTCTTCTCGTCTTCCCTCTTCTCTGCTCCTTCTCTTCGCTCTGCTCTCTTCTCTCTTCTCGCTCTCTCGCTCTCTCTCTTCGCTCGCTCTTCTCTCTTCTCTGCTTCTCTCGTCGCCCGCTATGGGACATAGGATAGAGAGAAACACAAGTGTGTAACATCCATCTTAGTATGTAACATGTGCAGCATGTGTGACAATCAGGTCCCCCTGCCTCAGATCATAATCACCTGAGTACTAAGAGGACATGCCCTCTTCACGCCTGCAAACAATCAGTCCATTCCCTTCTGCTCTGTGTAGTTAAGCCAGTCACTCCCTTCACTCCATGCTCAGGCTTGTTAACGTTATACTGACATTTGGCTCTATCCGGATAGACTCTGTTATATACTGACCTTGTTTTTGCCCCCGACCTCGTATCTGCTCCACCTGTACTATTCCTAGATGCTGTGATCCAGACCTTTGCCTGTCCTGTGGAACCTGACCAAGCCTTGCCTGCATTGCCCAGTCTGCCCCTGTTTGACCTACGCCAGTGACCTGAGGACCCTTTTGGATCTCCTCTCTGGCTCTGATAACTGTGTGTGACCCCTGCTTGTCCAACTACCCCCAATAAACCCGCACTTGGATCCAGTACCCTTTGTCTTGGGAGTCTGTCCGTTACAGAATGCAGGACTCTTATAGTAGTATGTACAGTGTTCAGGACTGTAACAGTAAACAGACTTTAACCGAGTTAACGGTTTCTGCTTCCCATCCCCTGAAATGCGCCTCTAAACCAGGTCAGAGACGCGAGCCTAACAGGATAACAGGACAATGTCATTACTGAGGCTGGAGACGAAGATTAAACAGAGACCGGGTTTGATTCAGAGATCCCGTTACCGTTTGATACACGCTGCCACGCATTAACCGCATCACCTCGGACAATGTTGTTGTAATACAGGCGGCCAGCAACACAAGGCAGCATTGGCAATACACAAACACGCTAATAAAGCGTCAAAAATATTGTATAGACTCGCTGCTGTTGAGAAAAGGAAATTATAAATATTTGAGTTCTAAGTTATTTCAGGGAGTTTCATAACAGTCCGCTGAAACATCACATGTGACACTTCGGCAGCGAGTTGGAAAGAATCCATCAAACGAGAGAACATTACGAAGTGTGTATAACGAGGAGAAAACTGTTGCCTACCTGCGAAGTTTGGAAGACAAAAAGCCGATGACACCGCTCCGCTCCCAAGCTGGCCTCCGGAGCGACGCGGCTCCGGTGCGGTCCGGTTCTCTCTGGAACCGAGAGAAACTTCTCCCCAAACTATTCAATTGGAGGCTTGGGATGTGTGTGAGGGGCGGCGCGGGGACAGGCGCTAGCTGTTGGTTCTTAATCGGTTGTCATGACGAGAGGGGGTGTCGTCCGAAAATCTCATTCAACCCGTTTAACGGCAACTTGCAAGAAAACAGTCTCGAGCTGCCGGTAAAACGCCTTCCCTCCGTACAGGCGTTGCTAGAATTCGTTCCTTTCCAAGCTAGACACTTTTATTAGACTGTTTTGAATCATACGATTTGCAGCTTTATTTATGAGGGGCCGTTTAGGAAAGTATTCAGACTGTCCTTACACAAACACGTATAAAACACATTCACATATGAAACGTTCACACATATTACTGAAAACTCACAACCGCATAAACTGACAGGTGTCGTGCCAAGGCATTTAACCCCGCCAGGATTTGTATCCCCTGGCAGCGCGCGTGCACTCAGAGAAGCGGAGTTTAACTGCTGCACTTCGAATTCTCAAAGCTTCTTACTCATCCTTATAAGACTTGAGCGTTTCATATATGAGTGTACTAACCCTAACCCTATAAGTGTTTCATAGGCCTATATGAGTGTATTAACCCTATGAGTGTGAGTGTGATTCACATGCGTATATGTGAGCATTTCACATATGAGTTTTCAGTAGTCTGAATGCTTGTGTGAACGTTTCATATGTGAATGTACGTATTTTATATGTGTTTGTGTAAGGACTAAGGAGGTAGGAATTATTTCCTAAACGGCCATATTTATTGCCTACGCCAAATGATGACTGACCCCATGTATTCTGCTACTTCTCCAGCAGAGGGCGCTCTAGTGCTGTGGTCTCAAGCTAGCACAGTGCTCTATGTCAAACTGTGTGTGTGCATCTCTATGTATATATCTGTGTATGTAGTTCTGTGTATCTGGGTGTGAAGCTATTTGTGTGTGTCTCGTGTGTGTGCGTGTGCGTGCGTGCGTGTGTGTGTGTGTGTGTGTGTGTGCATACACACATACATGAACATTTGTATGTATTTGTGTGTGTGTTTATGAGAATGTTAAACCCGAACACGTGTATCATAGATGTAATCTATGTTCTTAGTACTTCTATGTCATGGTCTATAGGTGGTTGTTATGTGAATTTGAGAAGATAATGACGAGGGTGGAGCCTTGTGGTCTAGGTGTCAAGTCATCTTCACAGAGTATCTTCGCCTCACTTCCTCTGGCTGTGTGAAAACTCCCTTTCACCCCCTCCTCCCCCCCCCTGCTGCCCTCACCCCCTCCTCCTGCTGCCCTCCCCCCCCTGCTGCCCTCCCTCCCCTGCTGCCCTCCCCCTGTTCCCACATCTCTCGGGCTGCAGGGCCATGCCTTCCTTGAAGCCCATACAGTGTGTGTGTGTTGTATGTGTTGTGTGTGTGTTGTGTGTGCGTTGAGTGTGTGTTGTGTGTGTTGTGTGATTTGGATAAAGACTGAGGCTGCCTGAATACTTATGGTGTTAAACCACAGCTCCATTACACAGGACACACCCCACCGATGCACACACACACACACACACAGATAACCACACATCACACACCACCCCACCCTAAAAGCCCGACATCTCGGTGGTACAAAATCTCTACCTTACCCTGGCCGTTCAATTCAGAGCCTTAAAGAAATTCAAAATATACAGAACACATGATGTGTTTGTTGAGTGTGTTCCAGCTGTAACAGACGTGGTTTTGTAAAGTTCTGTCAGAGGCACTCTCGCTTCGACCGGGAGTCGATCCAGCCACCTCTGGCTTCCCAAGCGCCACCGCTACCAACTACGCCAAATAAAAGCTAGCTATTGTTTCACGCGGGTGGCCCATTACATACCTGAGGAGTGAGTTTCACCGATTCACACCGGCTATACACAGCAGTGTGTGTGTGTTCCAGCAGTGTGTGTGTGTTCCAGCAGTGTGTGTGTGTTCCAGCAGTGTGTGTGTGTTCTAGCAGTGTGTGTGTGTTCCAGCAGTGTGTGTGTGTTCCAGCAGTGTGTGTGTGTTCTAGCAGTGTGTGGTGTGTGTTCCAGCAGTGTGTGTGTGTTCCAGCAGTGTGTGTGTGTTCTAGCAGTGTGTGTGTGTTCCAGCAGTGTGTGTGTGTTCCAGCAGTGTGTGTGTGTTCTAGCAGTGTGTGTGTGTTCCAGCAGTGTGTGTGTGTTCTAGCAGTGTGTGTGTGTTCCAGCAGTGTGTGTCGAGTGCAGGAGAAAACCCAGAGTGAAAACAGTCCCACACTGCAGGCAGGAGGTAGATTTCCACACCGCTGCAGTGTGGTGAAGTTCTGGAGTGTACTAACCAAAGTGTGTAAGGTAGGTTTGGGGGGAGAGGTGGGGGAGAGTTGGGGGTAAGACAGGTGTAACTACAAAGCATAGGAAGCTCTGTGCCCTCCATTCCAGACCCCTGAGATTCAGGTTCCTAGAAAGATAGTTTCACCTGAGAGAGAGAGGGAGAGAGATAGAGAGAGAGAGAGAGAGAGAGAGGGGAGAGAGGGAGAGAGAGGAGAGAGGGAGAGAGGGAGAGAGAGGGAGAGGGAGAGAGGGAGAGGAGGGAGAGAGCAGACCCCCCTTACCCTCCC
Organism: Mallotus villosus; assembly: GCA_903064625.1. Lineage (NCBI taxonomy): Eukaryota > Metazoa > Chordata > Actinopteri > Osmeriformes > Salangidae > Mallotus > Mallotus villosus. The sequence goes on along the minus strand of CAEFZP010004246.1, from coordinate 396,462 downwards.
TTCTTCCCCTCCAACATGGGGAAGAAAAACCCCACCGCCTCTGAACCCCCCCCTGCCAAACCATGGCTGCACCTCCCATCCCCCCTCCCATCCCCCCTCCCAGCCCCCCTCCCAGCCCCCCTCCAACCACAGCCCCCCTCCGACCACAGCCCCGCTCCTACTCACACAGTGGCAGCTCTGCTCGCTGCAGAGGAACCAGCCATGGTCTCCACAGCCCCGCTCCTACTCACACAGTGACACACCACCCCTGACACACCACCCTTGACACACCACCCCAGACACACCACCCCTGAATCATGGCCCCTGAATCATGACCCCTGAACCATGACCCCATGGTTCTTGGAGTTGGGTGAGAGGGTGAAGTGCCCAAGCAACATTCACCCCACCCATTGTTAGCAAGATATGCTGAGCTGGGCTTTATGTTTGCAGGCTTGAGTTAGCTGGGCTAGGTGTGTTTTAGCAGGCTGGAGTTAGCTGGGCTAGGTGTGTTTTAGCAAGCTGGAGTTAGCTGGGCTAGGTGTGTTTTAGCAGGCTTGAGTTAGCTGGGCTAGGTGTGTTTTAGCAAGCTTGAGTTAGCTGGGCTAGGTGTGTTTTAGCAGGCTTGAGTTAGCTGGGCTAGGTATGTTTTAGCAAGCTGGAGTTAGCTGGGCTAGGTGTGTTTTAGCAGGCTTGAGTTAGCTGGGCTAGGTGTGTTTTAGCAGGCTTGAGTTAGCTGGGCTAGGTGTGTTTTAGCAGGCTGTGTAAATCTGCTGACTCATTTGGTGCAGTTCAGTGACACCACAAACACCTCTGCTGGCATATTGTGTGTTCCCTCCTACATTTACATTACATTTAGGCGACGCTCTTATCCAAAATGACTTACAATAAGTACAGGGACATTCTCCCCAAGGCAAGAAGGGTGAAGTGCCTTACCCAAGGACACAATGTCATTTTGGCACTGCCGGAAATCAAACCAACAACCTTCTGATTAATTGCCCCGACTCCCTAACCGCTCAGCCATCTGACCCCCTTACCTCCTGACCTCCTCTTTACTTCTTTGTTCAGATTAACCCTTGTGCTGCCTTCGGGTCACATTTGAGACAACTTTACCCAATACAAAAACAAATAAAAAGCATTTTTTTAACCTTCGCAATGTGGGGGGTCTGAGACAGCACAACTGTTCTCCAACCCCCCTCCCTCCCTCACACACATACACATACATACACACACCACACACACATACACCACACACCCACAGTGTAGATTACACTCTAGGCTGTAAAGATTTCACACGAGAATGTTTCTTAACCTCCCCTCCCCTCCTCTGTGTGTAGCAGGTTACAGTCAGGGGGGAGCAGAGCGTCAGGCAGGGGGAGCAGAGCGTCAGGCAGGGGGAGCAGAGCGTCAGGCAGGGGGAGCAGAGCGTCAGGCAGGGGGAGCAGAGCGTCAGGCAGGGGGAGCAGAGCGTCAGGCAGGGGGAGCAGAGCGTGGATGCATCCACCTGTTTGGAGGTTTGTCTCCAGGTGGAAGGTGTTTGCAGAAGCCAGACTCACACACGTTCTGCCACCCCAGGATCACACACTCATGCTGAGAAACAGGACCATTCATCTGGGCCACATAAGGATGGGTCACAGGTCTGTCCATGTGATCATGTTCTACTATATAAATATACACAAGTGTAGTGTTTATATACAATCTTTATTTATAAACATAACCTTTTTCTCTATTGATGTTTATGGTGAATCTACTGTTGCATCTAAGGAGGTCAATTTTAAATGATTATCTGAATGGTAAAGATGATTTAACCCTTGTGTTATCTTCGGGTCATTCTGACCCATCAGTCATTGTGACCCACCGTCGTAATGCGACAACTTTACCTCACACAAAAACAAAGTGAAGCATTTTCTTTTAATCTTCGGGCTGTCTCAGACCCCCCACATCGCGAAGGTTAAAATAAAATGCTTTTTATTTGTTTTCATATTGGGTTAGAAAAAAATTGTTGCAACACAATGATGGTTCGTTGTGAACCTTTGGGTCATGTGACCCGAAGGTAGCACAAGGGTTAAGTGAAACGAGGAGGGTCACCGGTGGTGTGTGTGACTCAGTTAAACTTCTTCATTTAAACAAGAAGCTGCATGAGGTTGGAACTCAAGCTTGAACCCTTCGGAACTCTAAACTCAAACACTCTTGAGCCTCAGGGTTCTAAATTCTAAGAATCTGAATCTGGAGGTTCATCTGTTTCCCTCAGCTGCCAGCCTCTTCAAATCAAATCTCTCGTCTGTGACTCGCTGCGTTCCTCCTGTTTCAAGCTGAGATGAGTTCACGTAAGACACTGCTCAGACAATAGACCACCTTCACATCCCTGAGGACTCCTGGAGGTGAGTGCCTTCTGTTACCACCCACACACACACACACACACACACCCACACACACACCCACCCACACACACACACACACACACACACACACACACACCACACACACACACACACACACACACACACACACACACACACACTTAACAATGTGAGGAGGATTCATAGTTTTATGAAATCAATATTATGCTCTTGTCAATCTGATACCAGTCCAACTGTCCAATTCTTGAGTTGACTAAAGTTATAAACAGTAGTTAAGTTAAAAACTAGTACATTTATTATCTGCAGTTAAGTAATTAACTGTAGTGTGAAATTAAACTGAAAACTAATGGTTAACTATGGTTGCTATGCTGGGACTCAATTTTAACTTGGACAATTGAAACTTGCGGATTTTAAATTACTTTATGACTACAGTTATGGCTATGGTTATGGCTACAGTGTGGCTTTAATGTTGCAATGATAAGGTATTATCATGATAATGTAATAATTCCCAGAATTTTTATTTTATCACCTGATTTGAGTCAGCAATCTCATAATTTACAATGAATAATTACAAAAATAATATGTTTAAAATATTTATTTCCAAATAGCAATTTAAAGAACTGTTGACTTGCCAGCAGTCTGTGTTAGAGAGTGCCTAACCCTGTCTGAAGGTTGCTGGTTTTCAGATTTGGTCACATTTAACTGTGAACAGGTGCTTGTTCCACATCTCTAACCCCAACCTCCGACACTGGCATTATAACTGTATATTTATCAACAGGTGTGATTGTGTTCTGTTTGTACGTGTGAGAGATTATTTGTTCTGTTGGTGCGAATATGTGCGTCAATGTCTGTATGTGTGTGTGTGTGAGTGTGAGGGTGTGTGTGTGAGGGTGTGTGAAGGTGTGTGTGTGAGGGTGTGTGTGTGTGTGTAGATAGTGAAGAGTGAGCGTTTGTAAGCAGTTTTTGAGGCTGTTTAATAGATCATTGTAAAAACACCAGCGTTTCACCAGGTTTCCCTCCATACAAGACACCTGTAGAGCATTCTTCAACTGTAGCATTCATCCATCTGTGTGCTAAGCCAACTGGTAATTTTTTTCATTCAACTGTACTATCAATTCAATTGTATATGTATTCAACTATAATATTAATTAAACTGTAATATGAATTCAGATATCATATGAATTCAATTGTGTATTAATACAACTGTAACATGTATTCAATTGTGTATTAATACAACTGTAACATTTATTCAATTGTTAATCCAACTCTATAAGTGTATATTATTTGATGAAGCAGAATGAGCAGGGTTACTGGACAAGTACAGAGTGGAGGCTTGGTGTGTGTGACAAGTGTGTGTGACAAGTGTGTGTGTGTGTTGCAATGTGTGTGTGTGTACAGTGTATGTGTGTGTGGAGTGTCTGAAGTGTGTGTGACTCCTGTTGCTATGGTTACCTCCGTAGGTGCATGCTGCCGTCATGCCACGTTCCTTCCTGGTCAGGAGCAAGAGAACCTGTTCTCACCTGTCTCCTAGCAACCACTGCTCCCAGGCCCCTCACCTAAACACCATGTCTCCTAGCAACCACTTTTCCCAGACCCCTCCCCTCAACACCATGTCTCCTAGCAACCACTTTTCCCAGGCCCCTCCTCTCAACACCAGGCCCCAGCTCCAACCCTCCCTCCAGACCCTCTGCAGGAAAGCACAGGAGACCCTGTGCTCAGGATCAGACTTTGGGTACCCTGTCTCTTGCCCTCCTGTGACCGTCATGGCAACCAGCCCCCCCAGAACCCCAGCCCCCTCCCAGTGGCTTAGCTGGCTAGCAGGTGATGTCGTAATAATGTAAAACGTTGTGTCACCATCATCTGAATTGCTAGTTGTTAAAGGTTATCTTGACTCACCATCACTGACAGTGGCTCATGTTTCCCTGCTCAAACTCCAGCAGGTAATAAGAGTGTAGAGTCCCAGCCACTGGCAACCTTGCGTGGCCTCCCAGCTGGCCCCCCAACAAGCACCCCAGCCCCCGGTGGACCCCCAACAAGCACCCCAGCCCTGCCTGGCCTCCCAGCTGGCCCCCCAACAAGCACCCCAGCCCTGCGTGGACCCCCAACAAGCACCCCAGCCCTGCATGGCCTCCAAGCTGGCCCCCCAACAAGCACCCAAGCCCTGCCTGGCCTCCCAGCCTCGGAGAGGGAGAGGCAGCTAGAGAGGCTGTTCTGTGTCCTGCTGAACCACCGGTCCCTCTGCCACCTGAAGCCCGACACACACTGCTCTCTGTGTGACCAGGTAGTAACCAGACACACACTGCTCTCTGTGTGACCATAGTAACCAGACACACACTGCTCTCTGTGTGACCAGGTAGTAACCAGACACACACTGCTCTCTGTGTGACCATAGTAACCAGACACACACTGCTCTCTGTGTGACCAGGTAGTAACCAGACACACACTGCTCTCTGTGTCACCATAGTAACCAGACACACACTGCTCTCTGTGTGACCATAGTAACCAGACACACACTGCTCTCTGTGTGACCATAGTAGCCAGACGCACACTGCTCTCTGTGTGACCAGGTAGTCACCAGACACACACTGCTCTCTGTGTCACCATAGTAACCAGACACACACTGCTCTCTGTGTGACCATAGTAACCAGACACACACTGCTCTCTGTGTGACCATAGTAACCAGACGCACACTGCTCTCTGTGTGACCAGGTAGTCACCAGACACACACTGCTCTCTGTGTCACCATAGTAACCAGACACACACTGCTCTCTGTGTCACCATAGTAACCAGACACACACTGCTCTCTGTGTGACCAGGTAGTAACCAGACACACACTGCTATATGTGTCACCATAGTAACCAGACACACAATGCTCTCTGTGTGACCATAGTAACCAGACACACACTGCTCTCTGTGTGACCATAGTAACCAGACACACACTGCTTTCTGTGTGACCATAGTAACCAGACACACACTGCTCTCTGTGTCACCATAGTAACCAGACACACACTGCTCTCTGTGTGACCATAGTAACCAGACACACACTGCTCTCTGTGTGACCATAGTAACCAGACACACACTGCTCTCTGTGTGACCATAGTAACCAGACGCACACTGCTCTCTGTGTGACCAGGTAGTCACCAGACACACACTGCTCTCTGTGTCACCATAGTAACCAGACACACACTGCTCTCTGTGTCACCATAGTAACCAGACACACACTGCTCTCTGTGTGACCAGGTAGTAACCAGACACACACTGCTCTATGTGTCACCATAGTAACCAGACAAACACTGCTCTCTGTGTGACCATAGTAACCAGACACACACTGCTCTCTGTGTGATCAGGTAGTCACCAGACACACACTGCTCTCTGTGTGACCATAGTAACCAGACACACACTGCTATCTGTGTCACCATAGTAACCAGACACACACTGCTCTCTGTGTGACCATAGTAACCAGACACACACTGCTCTCTGTGTGACCATAGACACGCACTCTACTATGTTAGTAGTTACTACATCTCCCTTCCCCAGGTCCTGTCGGCTGCAGCCTTCCTTGCCGCCCCCTCGGCAACAGCCAGTAAGGAGGGCGACCCTAACCCAGCCAGCAGGGAGGGCGACCCTGACCCAGCCAGCATGTCCAGGTTCTCCAGGGGGAGCTATAGCAGAACAAGGGTACAGGAGCCACACACACACATACACACATCCATGCACACAAATGTACATGTAACCGGTGTGAACTGGTGAAACTCACTTCTCAGGTATGTAATGGGCCACCCGCGTCAACGAATAGCTAGCTTTTCTTTGGTGTAGTTGGTAGTGGTCGCGCTTGGCAAGTCGGAGGTTGTGCGTTCGAGCCCAGCGAGTGGCTAACAACGCCTTGTCGGACGGAGTGTGGCTACGTCCGTTACATACCCGTCACATACACATACACACAGCATAACTAACCTACAAGAATGAAAACCTTTTTGATAATAATGCTATGTGTTGTGTTTGTGTGTGCATGTGGCTGTGTGTGTGTTTGTTTGTGTGTCTGTGTGTGTACATATGTGTGTATTTGAGTGTGTGTGGTTGTGTGTGTGTGTATACGTGTGTGTGTTTAAATGTGTGTGTGTGGTGGTTGTGTATATATGTGTGTGTGTGTCCCAGGATCGTATCTTCTCCTGCAGCGCGTGTGGAAAGGTGTTCAAGCGCTCCTCCACCCTCTCCACCCACCTGCTCATCCACTCAGACACCAGGCCCTTCCCCTGCCAGTACTGCGGCAAGCGCTTCCACCAGAAATCTGACATGAAGAAACACACCTTCATACACACAGGTTAGAACACACACACACACGCACACACACACACCTACATCCACACAGGTCTCACAGACTCTCTACCCCCCCCACCCCCTCCATCAGGAGAGAAGCCTCATGTGTGCAAGGTGTGTGGAAAAGCCTTCAGCCAGAGCTCCAACCTGATCACACACAGCCGCAAGCACGCCTGCCAGGCCTGGTTCTGCCCGCACTGCCAGAGCAGCTTCCAGCGCAGACAGGACCTGCAGCACCACCTGCTGGAGCCCTGCGCACACAGCAACCTGCACGGCCCCAGCTCAGGATGACAGCCTGGAAGGGTTTGTGTTGAAAGTGTGTGTGTGGGGGATGTGGAGTCTGTGTGTTAGTGTGTGTTGGGAGTGTGTGTGTGTGTGTGTTGGGGAATGTGGAGTCTGTGTGTTAGTGTGTGTTGGGAGTGTGTGTGTTGGGGGATGTGGAGTCTGTGTGTTAGTGTGTGTTGGGAGTGTGTGTGTGTGTTGTGGGATGTGGAGTCTGTGTGTTAGTGTGTGTTTGCGTGCAACTCTCTATGAGTGTGTGCTTGCATGCTTATTTGCAGATGTGTGTGTTAGTGTTTGCTGGTGTGTGTGTGGACAAACACACTGCTCTGGCTGGTGGAAATATTTTAATATTTGTAATTTTTTACATAAATCTGAATATGGAACACTGTGGTCGTCTCGTTTCTTCAACCTAAACAGTGACGTTGTACCTGGAAACAGTGATCACCACGGCAAAGCTGGTTGTACCTGGAAACAGTAATCACCACGGCAAAGCTGCTTAGACTAGGAACTACAGTCTGAGCTTGTTCTTCACAGGACTGATGAGAGCAGCACACACAAAGCAGAGCAGCAAGAACAACTGCCAGCTTACTGTGGTACACACACACCATCAGAGTACACACACACACACACACACACACCATCAGAGTACACACACACCATCAGATTACACACACACACAAACACATACTGGTGCTGGGGTCTTGTCAGTTTAGTCTTTTAGACCTGCTGGATGAAATCCTGAAAGAGAGATTACCACCTCAATATTACCACCTCAATATTACCACCTCAATATTACCACCTCAATATTACCACTCACACACAAACGCACATGCAAACACACAAATGACGCATATGCACACACACACACACTTCTCTTGAATGTTCCAGCTGCACTGCAGAGTTCCATGTGCCGTGGTCTGGCTCTCTCGTGTTGAGCAGGCTTCCTCTTCTGATTGGTGGAGGAGACCCTTCAACCAACCATCAAGTGTTACTATCAGTGATCAGACGGGGTCCAGCTCGGATACCCAGCCCCACCCAGCCCCACCCAGCCCCACCCAGACTCATCCAGCCCCACCCAGAGTCATCCAGCCCCACCCAGCCCCACCCAGCCCCACACAGCTGGGTAGCAGGTAGTGTAGCAGTTAATGTAGCAGGTAATGTAGCAGGTAATGTAGCAGTTAGTGTAGCAGGTAATGTAGCAGGTAGTGTAACAGGTAATGTAGCAGTTAGTGTAGCAGGTAATGTAGCAGGTAGTGTAACAGGTAATGTAGCAGGTAATTTAGCAAATAATGTAACAGGTAATGTAGCAGGTAATGTAGCAGGTAATGTAGCAGGTAGTGTAGCAGGTAATGTAGCAGTTAGTGTAGCAGGTAATGTAGCAGGTAATGTAGCAGGTAATGTAGCAGTTAGTGTAGCAGGTAATGTAGCAGGTAGTGTAACAGGTAATGTAGCAGGTAATGTAGCAGTTAGTGTAGCAGGTGATGTAGCAGGTAGTGTAGCAGGTAATGTAACAGGTAATGTAGCAGTTAGTGTAGAAGGTAATGTAGCAGTTAGTGTAGCAGGTAGTATAGCAGGTAATGTGGCAGGTAATGTAGCAGGTAATGTAGCAGGTAGTGTAACAGGTAATGTAGCAGGTAATGTAGCAGGTAATGTAGCAGGTAATGTAGCAGGTAATGTAACAGGTAGTCTAGCAGGTAAAGTAGCAGGTAATGTAGCAGTTAGTGTAGCAGGTAATGTAGCAGGTAATGTAGCAGGTAATGTAGCAGGTAATGTCGCAGGTAATGTAGCAGGTAATGTAGCAGGTAATGTAACAGGTAATGTAGCAGGTAGTGTAACAGGTAAAGTAGCAGGTAGTGTAACAGGTAATGTAGCAGGTAGAGTAACAGGTAATGTAGCAGGTAAAGTAGCAGGTAATGTAGCAGGTAAAGTAGCAGGTAATGTCACAGGTAATGTAGCAGGTAGTGTAACAGGTAAAGTAGCAGGTAGTGTAACAGGTAATGTAGCAGGTAGAGTAACAGGTAATATAGCAGGTAAAGTAGCAGGTAATGTAGCAGGTAAAGTAGCAGGTACCTGTGTGGGTGTAGATACACCACAGCGCCCCCGTGAGGCCAGATCCCATCAGAAAGGCAGTGAAGACGATCACCAGCACCAGGCCTGTTTGCACACCTGGGCTATACTCTGCTGATTCCAGCCCTCTGCCTGCACTCACACACACACACACACACGCAAAGACACACACACACAGACAGACACACACACACACACACACACAGACAGACACACACACACACAGACACACACACGGTAGACAATGTAACCTTATTGTAACATGTTGCTATGACGTTACATGGTAGTTAATGTAACCTTCATGTAATGTGTTGCTCTATCTCTACAGCGGCTTACTGGTTTGGGGCGGGGTGGGCTGGACCCACAGAGACAAGCTGGGATGCACCTTCTGACCAGTAGGGGGGGCTGCAGGCCTGGCCCCTCCCTGGAAATGTGTCACCAGCATGGGTCTGTACAAGTACCTGGTCACACACTAGGGGAGAGGGGAGAGGGGGGAGGAAGAGGGTAGAGGACATGGAGGGGATAGAGGGAAGAAGAGGAGAGGGAGGGGGAGGAATAGGTGTTATTATGTATGCAGCGGGGGGGGTGTATATATACATGCTGGTTTAGCAGCTTGGGGTGTATATATACTGATGAAGAAAGTGTTTGTCCGTCTCTTCATAAACGGAGTGACTAAGTTCAGTTGAGTTCTGGATTTCAATAACTATTATCAATTTGCAGATTGGGAGAGAAAAAACTCAGACCAGGCTTAGGTCTCAATCATGTCTCTCTCAGCTCTGAAGGCCGGAGGACCATCTTTTATAGGGTACAAGAATGTAAACATAGATAGTGACAGTCAGGCAGTAATGACGTTACAACAGTCTCAGAGAAAGAGATTCACTGCTCCCAACACATGACACCTCTCAGACCAGAGAGTACATTGGTGAAGCTCTCCTTGTAACCATGACAAGGAACCTTTAGCCAGTACTTTCTCCTGACCCCGAACATCTATTAACCCTGACATAGGCACAATCTACACTAATTAATAGCAAGCTTACATGAGAACATACTAACTAGTATCCAATGACTAGTTCTATTGATTAGTGAATAATGTAAGCACACAGGAAATCCCAATTTCTTCCATAGTGGTGTAGCAGGGTGGGGTGTATATATACATGCTGGTGTAGCAGGGTGGGGTGTATATATACATGCTGGTGTAGCAGGGTGGGGTGTATACATACCTGCTGGTGTAGCTGTGTTGGTAGCAGGGCTGGGATGAGCAGCGCCCCCTGGCAAGCTGGCTTGGAGCTGGAGGGTCCTGCCCCCTGCTGGCCAGACAGAGGACTGCAGACATGCAGCTTACAGTGGAGGAACTGGACAGAGTTGTTGTAGACCGGCCGCAGGATGAAGCTAAACCTCAGTCTGTGTATCTTCTCCTCTCCCATCCCTCCTTTCCTCTCCTCTCCTTCCATCCCTCCTTCTCTCCTCTCCTCTCCTTCCATCCCTCCTTTCCTCTCCTCTCCTTCCATCCCTCCTTCTCTCCTCTCCTCTCCTCCCATCCCCCCTCTTCTCCTCTCTCTCTCTCCATCTCGCATCTGCCTGAAAGGAAGGTGTCTGTCTGGGGTGAACGACCAGTCCCCCCCCTCCCCCTCCCCCTCCCCCTCCCCCTCCCCCTCCCCCTCCCCCTCCCCCTCCCCCTCCCCCTCCCCCTCCCCCTCCCCCTCCCCCTCCCCCTCCCCCTCCTCCTCCCCCTCTTCCCCCTCCATCCTGCTGAGGGTGAGGGAGGTATCTGAGGAGCACCCATCAGTGATGATCTTCCAGGTGGGGGTGCCCGCGGGGTGAGACAGGGCGGAGACCTCACAGGACCTCACCTGCACTCCCCCTCCTCCTTCTCCTCCACCCCGAGCTGTCACCTACAGAGACACATGGGGAGGGGGGAGGTGGGGAGACCTTGAACCAGTATCACAAACAAATAAATTGACTGTGTGTGTGTGACGGACCTGCACGTTGACCTGTGTGTGTGTGTGTGTGTGTGTGTGACGGACCTCCACGTTGACCTGTGTGTGTGTGTCTGTTTATGTGTGTGTGAGACGGACCTCTGCGTAGACGCGCTGCTCTGAGACGACGGTGCAGGGCCCCACCAGTCTGCTGCTGCGGCTCTCAGACACAGACAGCTGCAGGGAGAGCAGGGGCCCTGATCCAGAAACTGTCCCCCAGGGGCCCCAGGGCTGGGGGAGGGGCACAGGGGAGGGGGGCAGGGGGCTGGGGGGGCGCAGGGGAGTGGGGGCCGCGGCAAAACAGCTGAACTAAGAGAGGAGAAGAGAGGAGAGGAAAATGGAGGGGAAGAGAGGAGAGGAGAGGAGAGGAGAGGAGAAGAGAATAGTGGAGACGATTAGAGGACGGGCACACCAGTTCAGAAAGCAGAAACAGGATATCATGAATGAGAGGAGAGCAGATGAGATAGAGGACGAAAGAGATTAGAGAGGACAGGAAAACACACACACATCCCGCCCGCCACACACACACAAACACAACACCATACCTCCCTCCCACAAACACACACAAACAAACACTCCACACACACACACAGGCTCAGTCGTACGTGGACAGCCAGTGGGGTCCACCTCTCTGTCTCATTGTGCTTCAGGTTGGCGGCAGGCTGCTGTCTCCATAGCAACACCTGGAGGGGAGGAGACAGAGGTCTTGTTGTCGTGGTGAGTGATTACATATGTCTATGCACCCTGCAGGTGAGATGAGGGCATGCTGACCCAGCCGGCACAACAACACAGTGACCTCTCTCTCTCCCTTTATCTCTCTTTCCTTCCCTCTCTACTTCTCCAACTCTCTTCTCCTCACCCTGTTTCTGTAGGTCACCCCTCTGGGCTCTCTCTCAATCAACCCCTCCGTCCCACAGGAAATGACTGGGTAGGTCAACAGGAAGTGACTGTTGTTGGAGCTGGCCTGGCACTGGGGGTCCCTCAGCGTGACCAGGGCCTGGGGTGAAGAAAGGGCCTGGGGGGGAGGGAGCGAGGGAGGGGGAGAGAGAGAGAGAGAGTTAAGAGAAAGCGAGAGAAGAAGAGAAAGAAGGAGAGAGAGAAAGAGAGATAAAGAAAAAGAGACAGAGAGAGTGAAAGAGAGATGAAGAGACAGAGAGACAGAGAGAGAGAGAAAGAGAGATGAAGAGAAAGAGAGAGAAGAGAGAGAGAAAGCGATTCTGGGTTAGACAGAAGGGCGTGGCATAAAGACAAAGGGGTGTGGCATAAAGACAAAAGGGCATGGCATAAAGACAAAGGGGCGTGGCATAAAGACAAAGGGGTGTGGCATAAAGACAGAAGCCGTGGCATAAAGACAAAGGGGTGGCATAAAGACAAAAGGGCATGGCATAAAGACAAAGGGGCGTGGCATAAAGACAAAGGGGCGTGGCATAAAGACAGAAGGCCGTGGCATAAAGACAAAGGGGCGTGGCATAAAGACAAAGGGGCGTGGCATAAAGACACAGGCACACTACAGAAGGTCATGTCAGACCTGGAAGACTTGTTTATCCACGGCTACGTTGAGGCGGCCGTCCTGGCAGCGGACGCTGATCGCCTCCCGCCCTTTGCTGGCCCCGCCCCCAGCACTGGTCCCGCCTCCGGCCCCATCCCCTGCCAACCACAGTCTTAGACGACGCTCCTGAACCCAGGGGGGTGGGTGGGGGGGGCCAGCCTGATTCATCTGGGGGGGGAACAGATGTTACCATGAGGCAGACAGACAGACAAGACAGAGAGACCAGACGAGACAGACAGACAGACAGACAGACAGACAGACAGACAGACAGACAGACAGACAGACAGACAGACAGACAGGCAGGCAGGCAGGCAGGCAGGCAGGCAGAGAGAGGGCTCCTTACCTGTCCCACTCCCTAGCACTTGGATCACAAAGCGATTGGCCAGGCTAGCCTCTGTGTAGGAGGTCACCATGGGGAAGCCAGTCTGATTGGCCCAGGCCAGTAGGTCAGGGGTGGAAGAGAGGTCAGGGGTCATCCTCCTGGACAGGGTCAGCCACGCCTCCTCGGGGTGGAGAGGAGACACGCTATTGGACGACTGTCGGAGGAGACAAGACCAATAGAGAAAGAGAAACACACAGTCAAGAGAGAGGAGAGGAGGAGAAGAGAGGAGGAGAGTAGGAGAGGAGAGGAGGAGAAGATAGGGGGAGAGGATGAGATGAGGAGAAGGGAGGAGGAGAGGAGGAGAGGAGGAGAGGAGGAGAGGATGAGAGGAGAGTACGGGGAGGATGAGAGGAGGAGAGGAGGAGAGGAGAAGAGAGGAGGTCTTACGTAGACAGTGATGTGTCCCTTTAGTCTAGAGGCAGTGAGGGCCCAGTTGACTGGAACTTCACTGCTGAGGATGAGGACCAGCCTGCACCAGCCTGCTTTGGCCACTGGAGGCAGCAGAGAGACAGGCACCTCCACCTGCAGGGAGCTGGGGGTGGGGGGTGAGGGAGGGAGGGAGAAACAGGTGTGAGTTTTCTAGCCTCTCCTGACCCCTCTACCAGACTGACTCTTGGATCCTCTCCCCTTCCTCCCTCCTCCCTCCTCCCTCATTTACATTTACATTTATTCATTTAGCAGACGCTTTTATCCAAAGCGACTTCCAAGAGAGAGCTTTACAAAAGTGCATAGGTCACTGATCATAACAACGAGATATCCCCAACATTGCAAGTAGTCAAACATGAATCATACATTGTGAAAAAAAACAAAAATAAGTGCCAAAGGGAAAAATCATAAGAGCATGAAGTTAAACAAGTTACAATTGGACAACATGAATCTAAAAGTGCACCTGTGGACGAGCAAACAACAGTAAACTACCTCACAGCGAGTACAATAATTTTAATCAGTTACAGCTAACCGACAAGAGCAGCAGCTCTCTAAGTCAGAGTCCTTGTGATCCTGGAAGAAACTAAGAAACTAACATCATGTCCAGCAGATCTTTCCTAGGTACCGTTGTATTCCCGGAACAAGTGTGTCTTGAGCCTATTCTTGAAGGTGGGGAGACAGTCAGTGTCTCTGATGGAGGTGGGGAGTTGATTCCACCACTGGGGGGGCCAGACAGGGGAAGAGCTTGTGTTGGGACCGGGCGGTCTTGAGCGGTGGGACCACCAGACGGTTGTCAGAGGAGGACCGAAGGTGGCGGGAGGGGGTGTAGGGCTGGAGGAGAGACTTGATGTAGTCGGGTGCAGTCCCATTCACCGCTCGGAAGGTCAGTACCAGGGTCTTGAATCTGATACGGGCCGTGACGGGCAGCCAGTGAAGGGAGACGAGGAGCGGTGTAACATGGGAGCGTCTGGGTAGGTTGAAGACCAGACGGGCCGCTGCGTTCTGAATCCTCTGGAGAGGGCGGGTTGCGCATGCTGGGAGCCCGGCGAGCAGCGAGTTGCAGTAGTCCAACTTGGAGAGGACAAGTGCCTGGACCAGCAGCTGGGTGGAGTGCTCAGACAGGTATCTCCTGATCTTCCGGATGTTGTAGAGGGTGAATCTACACGACCGGGAGACAGCAGCGATGTGGGCTGTGAGGGAGAGCTCGTCATCCATGGTAACCCCGAGGTTCCTGGCAGAGGACGAAGGGGTCACCGTCGCCGATCCCAGGGTGATTGAGAGGTCATGGGAGATGGACGGTTTGGCCGGGATGATGAGGAGTTCGGTTTTGGCGAGGTTCAGCTGGAGGTGGTGCTTGGTCATCCAGGCAGAGATGTCTGTGAGGCAGGCCTCAATCCTGGCTGAGATCCCCGGATCGGTCGGGGGGAACGACAGGTAGAGCTGGGTGTCGTCAGCGTAGCAGTGGTAGGAGAAGCCATGGGAGGTGATGATTGGTCCAAGCGAGGGTGGTGTACAGTGGTGTACACCTCCTCCCTCCTCCCTCCTCCCTCCTCCCTCCTCCCTCCTCCCTCCTCCCTCCTCCCTCCTCCCTCCTCCCTCCTCCCTCCTCCCTCCTCCCTCCTCACCCACAGAGGCCAGACCCAGCAGACATCAGTCTGATCACATGGACCTCTGGCTGGCTGGCTCCCGCAGACAGCAAGCAGCCACGCACTTCCTGGTTCTGCAGGTCAGAGGTCAAGTAGTTGTGGGACAGGAAGAGAGGCTGAAGCTTGCACACGCTAGGCATTGTGGGATCTGTAGTTTAGACAGACGTAGTAGAGTAGAAAGAGGGTGAAAACAAATCCAAGGAGGTCAAAAGGTTTCTACGAAAATTGAAGAATAGGTGGAAGAAAGAAAGAAAGAAAAATGAGAAACAAAGAAAGATAAAAGAAAGAGAGAGAGAAAGAGAGAGGGAAAGCGAGAGGGAAAGAGAGAGCTGTGAAGGTGGGTGAGGAGTCTTACCTTCCCCTAGACGTATGTAGACGCGGTTGGCGTGAAGCGTGTGTGTGAGCGAGGACAGGTTGCCATGGCGATGCAGGGTCCAGCGTAGGAGTGGGTGTGCCCTGAAGGGCAGAGAGGACAGCAGCTGCACCCTGATTGGTAGACTCGAGGATGGACCGATGAGTTAGGAGACACCTGGGGAGGGAATGGGGAGGGGACCAGGGGGAGGGAGAGAGGGGAGAGGGGGTGAGAGGAGGGAGGGGGATAGGGAGAGAGAGAGGGAAGGAGGGGGTGGAGGAAGGGAGGTGCGTAGGGGGGAGGTGGGGAGTGGGGTGAGTGAGGGGTGGGCTTTTGTGTCGGTAGGGATTGCTGGATTCTCTTTTCTTTACTGTTTTCATCTCCTCTGTCTATCTTGCTATTTCTTTCTTTTTGTTCTTTGATCGTTGTGGTGAGTTGGTTGTCGTGGGATGGATTCTACATCTCACGAACAGACCTAACATAGTAAGACACTTTAATAACCTGCTTGTATCACACATCACCTACTCCACACACACACACATCACCTACTCCCCTCCCTCACACGCACCACACCACCACTGACCCCCCCACCCCTCCCACACCGACCTGCACACACCCACATGCATGTCTGGGGGGCAGTGACTGTGCCCCAGCACTGCAGTTGCGATGAGTCCTGGCCTGCCTCGCAAACCTGCTGAGGAACCACTGAGTACCCTGCTGGCCAGAGGGAGGAGAGAGACAGAGGGAAGGACAGTGGCCGCAGGTGCACAGTCACCTGGGGGGTGGGGGAGGGGAGGAGTGGGAGGAGGGGGAGGAGAGAAAGAGGGGAAGATGGAGGAAGTGGGGATGAGGAGGAAGGAGAGAGGCGAAGAAAGGAGAAGTGGGGAAGACGAGGGGGGAGAAGGAGTGAGTGAAGTGGTTGAGTAAAAGTATGTCTATTACCTGTCATATCTGGACTCTGTGTGTGTGTGTGTACGTGTTACCTGTCTATCTGGACTGTGTGTGTGTGCGTGTTACCTGTCTGTCTGGACTGTGTGTGTGTGCGTGTTACCTGTCTATCTGGACTCGTGTGTGTGTGTGTGCGTGTTACCTGTCTATCTGGACTGTGGGTTGTGTGTGTGGCGTGTTACCTGTCTGTCGGACTGTGTGTGTGTGTGTGTGCGTGTTACCTGTCTATCTGGACTCTGTGTGTGTGTGTGTGTGCGTGTTACCTGTCTATCTGGACTCTGTGTGTTTGTGTGTGTGCGTGTTAACTGTCTATCTGGACTATGTGTGTGTGTGTGCGTGTTACCTGTCTGTCTGGACTGTGTGTGTGTGTGTGCGTGTTACCTGTCTGTCTGGACTGTGTGTGTGTGCGTGTTACCTGTCTGTCTGGACTATGTGTGTGTGTGTGTTACCTGTCTGTCTGGACTCTGTGTGTGTGTGTGTTACCTGTCTGTCTGGACTGGGTGTAGCTGTCCCCAGGGCGACTACATGCGTCTCCTTGGTGCCTGTCTCCCTGGCAGCACAGCCTGGCCCTGCCCCCCAAGTGTCCAGCTGGGCCTGAACAGGGTGGAGCCCCCCTACAGGTGACACACGGCACTGCAGCGCCTGGCCTGGGCCGCAACGGGGGGTTAGTTACTTATTATTAACGTTTTATGTAAATTGTATGTATGTTTTTCAGTTATTTACATGTTATGGTCTGGTCTGCACTACGTGTCTGGTCTGGTCTACGTGTCTGGTTTGGTCTACGTGTCTGGTTTAGTCTACGTGTCTGGTGTGGTCTATGTGTCTGGTCTGGTCTAGTCTACGTGCCTGGTTTAGTCTACGTGTCTGGTCTGGTCTACGTGTCTGGTCTGGTCTACGTGTCTGGTTTGGTCTACGTGTCTGGTCTGGTCTACGTGTCTGGTTTGGTCTACGTGTCTGGTCTGGTCTACGTGCCTGGTCTGGTCTACGTGTCTGGTTTAGTCTACGTGTCTGGTGTGGTCTATGTGTCTGGTCTGGTCTAGTCTACGTGCCTGGTTTAGTCTACGTGTCTGGTCTGGTCTACGTGTCTGGTTTGGTCTACGTGTCTGGTTTGGTCTACGTGTCTGGTCTGGTCTACGTGTCTGGTCTGGTCTACGTGTCTGGTCTGGTCTACGTGTCTGGTTTGGTCTACGTGTCTGGTTTAGTCTACGTGTCTGGTCTGGTCTACGTGTCTGGTTTGGTCTACGTGTCTGGTCTGGTCTACGTGTCTGGTTTGGTCTACGTGTCTGGTCTGGTCTACGTGCCTGGTCTGGTCTACGTGCCTGGTCTGGTCTACGTGTCTGGTTTAGTCTACGTGTCTGGTCTGGTCTACGTGTCTGGTCTGGTCTACGTGTCTGGTTTAGTCTACGTGTCTGGTCTGGTCTACGTGCCTGGTCTGGTCTACGTGCCTGGTCTGGTCTAGTCTACGTGCCTGGTTTAGTCTACGTGTCTGGTCTGGTCTACGTGCCTGGTCTGGTCTATGTGTCTGGTGTGGTCTACGTGCCTGGTCTGGTCTACGTGCCTGGTTTAGTCTACGTGTCTGGTCTGGTCTACGTGTCTGGTCTGGTCTACGTGCCTGGTCTGGTCTAGTCTACGTGCCTGGTTTAGTCTACGTGTCTGGTCTGGTCTACGTGTCTGGTCTGGTCTACGTGTCTGGTTTAGTCTACGTGTCTGGTGTGGTCTACGTGCCTGGTCTAGTCTACGTGCCTGGTTTAGTCTACGTGTCTGGTCTGGTCTACGTGTCTGGTCTGGTCTAGTCTACGTGCCTGGTCTGGTCTAGTCTACGTGCCTGGTTTAGTCTACGTGTCTGGTCTGGTCTACGTGCCTGGTCTGGTCTATGTGTCTGGTGTGGTCTACGTGCCTGGTCTAGTCTACGTGCCTGGTTTAGTCTACGTGTCTGGTCTGGTCTACGTGTCTGGTCTGGTCTACGTGCCTGGTCTGGTCTAGTCTACGTGCCTGGTTTAGTCTACGTGTCTGGTCTGGTCTACATGCCTGGTCTGGTCTACGTGTCTGGTCTGGTCTACGTGCCTGGTCTGGTCTACGTGTCTGGTCTGG
Organism: Mallotus villosus; assembly: GCA_903064625.1. Lineage (NCBI taxonomy): Eukaryota > Metazoa > Chordata > Actinopteri > Osmeriformes > Salangidae > Mallotus > Mallotus villosus. The sequence goes on along the minus strand of CAEFZP010004246.1, from coordinate 378,093 downwards.
TCTACGTGTCTGGTCTGGTCTACGTGTCTGGTCTAGTCTACGTGTCTGATCTGGTCTACGTGTCTGGTCTGGTCTACGTGTCTGGTCTGGTCTACGTGTCTGGTCTGGTCTACGTGTCTGGTCTGGTCTACGTGTCTGGTCTGGGGCCTTTGTGCCTGGGAGCTGAGATGTGTTCACTTTACACCATGGCCGGTGAATACAGTGTTCCTTAACTCTAAATATCGAAATACTATTAGAACTTCAAATCCTTCTCCTGCTTTGCTTTCTTTATCCTAAGAAATACGTAGGATGTTTGTATGTATGGAAGCAAATCGGTGCCATAATATATTTTTTTAAACAATTTTAAAAGGCATTGAATACTTAATATTTAAATTTAAACAACACTGAATTCTTATCTGAATATATTTCAATGTAAAATACAATTTTGCTAAAATTCGAGCCTAAAAATTCGATCTTGAAAAATTCAACCATAACAAATTTGACCCTATCAAATTCGAGACGAAAATTTTCTAGCTGAAAAAAATGTAGCCAAAAAAAATTAAGTCTATAAAATGAACCCCCAAAAATTCGAGCCTATCAAATTCGAGCCGAAAATTAGCGAGTTAAAAAAAATCTGCTTATTAACATCCGGGATATCAAGGACAGGTAGAGCAATCGAGCCTCGATGCAATCAAACCCTGACCTATCCAACTGCAGCGCTCCCTCCTCAGGCCCCTCTAAACCTGAACTCTCTCCCAAATGTTTTCAGCTGGAACATTTTCGGCTCGAATTTGATAGGGTCGAATTTTTTATGGTTTAATTTTTCAAGATCGAATTTTTAGGGTCGAATTTGAGCAATCTGAACATTTTACATTGAAATATATTCAGATGAGAATTCAGTGTTGTTTAAATTTCAATATTAAGTATTCGATGCCTTTTAAAATTCAAGACATTATGGCACTGATTTGCTTCCATATGTATGTTGCTTTGGATAGAAGAGTTAAAGGTACAATAGGTAATATCTTTTCAGTAAATACACGTTTTTCGCCAATAAACATGTTGTGTAAGCTGAGGGCCTCTGGGAGTTGCTCAGTGCCAATGCTCTCTCTTGGAAGTCGCTTTGGATAAAATCGTCTGCTAAATGAATAAATGCAATAAAAACAAATTTAGCGGCCAACTACTTTCCAGCCTATAATGTTCCAGAAATCCTGTTCCAGGCAATCGTCTTCAGCGAGGAAGGCTTTTCTCATTGGTTTATTTTGTGTCAATCAAACTCAAGCTGGAGGAAAGCGTGGAAGTTCAATTGGCGGCGCTGTTTCTCATATTTTAAAGGTATTTTAGAACATGACCTAGTGCAGCTTTACATTATTAAATCAAATGTAAATGTTGGATGTCTGACCTGCAGTTCCCTGCAGCACCAGTAGGAAGCAGAGCAGAGTCCAGCCTGGATCCATCAGGGATCAACACAGCAGGAGACAGGAGACCTGGTGTAGTCTGGCAACAACCTGAGAGAAAAAACACACACACACACAACACACACACACACACACACACAACACACACACAACACACACACACACACACAACACACATACACACACAACACACACACACACACACACACAACACACACCAGATACGGCCAGATGAGCAGTGCTGAATGAAACGGCTTCTTTCAAATGTTTTTGTAGTATTTTTTTCATGAATGAAATGCTGGCTTACTAACTAAGTGGATACTTTATGTTTGACATGACATTGTTATTCTGAATTAATGCTGATGCCGAATCTCTGCATGTGGTACCAACATGCCCACAAAAAAACAGACATCTATTACTTCTATTACATCAGCTTACATGTTAGTAAACAGGCATATCTACAAGGACAGAGATGCCACAGAAAAACGATACATATCCCAACACGCCACAGTAATCACACACTCTCTCTCTCTCTCTCTCTCTCTCTCTCTCTCTCTCCTCTCTCTCCACACACACACACACACACACACATACACACACACAAGCAGCAATCACAATCTCAGTCTGACCTTCGCGTAACTTCCTCTGGAACAGAGATATCAATTGTTAGTTGCAGACTGGCGTTGCGGCTCTGGGACCGTCTGTCCTGGACGCTGACCAGTAGTTTCAGTCTGACTGAGACGCAGAACTCAATACCTATGTTTCACGAGGCCCAGGCCAAACTGAAAGTAAGGGAATATGTGAGCAAATTGTAACAACAATTCTCAAATCAATGATAGAGCAGCGGCCCAAAACCACACTTCAAAACTGTTGCCGCTTTTCTGAACGAGTTACTTAGGACGGTAAAACTAAGTCGAATTTTCGATTCAAGATTATCAAGCCTTAAAAAATGTACAAAGTCCATAGAGTTAACATCTTCATGAAAAGACCAGCATACAGTAGCTCTCCTACAGTCGGCTACCCTGGTCTGCATGTGAACATGCGTGTATATTACATCTTTCAGCGCCTGTTGTCACTCACCTGTGCGCAGAGGCTTCTTTTGCAGATGCCGTGACCGACTCAGACCGCTGTTTCGCTTTGCACTCGGTTGTGAACGCGGTTGTGAACGAGATATATCACGAAGCTCTCCCCCTCCCCTCCCACAAACACACACACAAACATAAACACACACGTCTAGAGTCTCCCACCCACCCACAAAATAATTTTCGCTGTCAAAATATCTATATTAGGCCTATATACAAATGTTATATCGTGTTGGTGAAAGTGTCATTACTATGTCGAGGAATACAATGAGGTACATAAGTACTAAGCATAAACTTCAGGTTGTAAGTATATCCATCAGTTTAAGGAGCTCCCCGCTGAAGAACGGGAGGCGGGGCTAAATAGTGGCGCGATGAACTGGAGAGAAAGGAGGGCAGTGAGGAGAACAGAGATAATTTGTACTTTTTACTAGTTTAGAGCGGTATGAATCCCCAAGAGGCAATTAGTTCAGACTTTCATGGTGATTCACATATATAGACAACACTTAATACACATTAAGTGTACAAAACTCAAAATGCATGAGATATATGGGGGAAATTGGTAAAAGTGAAATGGGGAAGAAGGGAGATGGGGAGGGTGGAGAGAAAGAGAGAGGCTGGAAGAAGGGAGATGGGGAGGGTGGAGAGAGAGTGGAAGAAGGGAGATGGGGAGGGTGGAGAGAGAGTGGAAGAAGGGAGATGGGGAGGGTGGAGAGAGAGAGGCTGGAAGAAGGGAGATGGGGAGGGTGGAGAGAGAGTGGAAGAAGGGAGATGGGGAGGGTGGAGAGAGAGTGGAAGAAGGGAGATGGGGGAGGGTGGAGAGAGAGGTGGAAGAAGGGAGATGGGGAGGGTGGAGAGAGAGTGGAAGAAGGGAGATGGGGAGGGTGGAGAGAGAGAGAGGCTGGAAGAAGGGAGATGGGGAGGGTGGAGAGAGAAAGAGGCTGGAAGAAGGGAGATGGGGAGGGTGGAGAGAGAGAGAGACTGGAAGAAGGGAGATGGGAAGGGTGGAGAGAGAGAGATACTGGAAGAAGGGAGATGGGGGAGGGTGGAGAGAGAGACTGGAAGAAGGGAGATGGGGAGGGTGGAGAGAGAGAGAGAGAGAGACTGGAATAAGGGAGATGGGGATGGGGGAGAGAGAGAGACTGGAAAAAGGGAGGTGGGGATGGTGGAGAGCGAGAGAGACTGGAAGAAGGGAGATGGGGAGGGTGGAGAGAGAGAGAGACTGGAAGAAGGGAGATGGGGAGGATGGAGAGAGAGAGAGACTGGAAGAAGGGAGATGGGGAGGGCGGAGAGAGAGAGAGACTGGAAGAAAGGAGATGGGGAGGGTGGAGAGAGAGAGAGACTGGAAGAAGGGAGATGGGGATGGTGGAGAGACATAGGGAGGGACCGTGATGAGAGGCAACATAAGACAGGTGAAGAGGAGGACATAGGTGTGTGTCCATGTGTGTGTGGACATGTGTGTGTGTGGTTAAGCAGTGACCACGAAGACCCAGATCCAAACACAGACACACAACTTCCTGGGCTGCTTCAAGGGTTGTGTTCTGAAGAACATCCAGGAGGTCCAGGCTATTTGTCATCATTCAGAATCTCAGTTTACCTTCATGTGGTCTGTCCATCCGTCACTCCCTTCCACTCTCGCCATTGCGTATAACGCGCGCACGCACGCACGCACACTCTCGCTAAAGCATCCACAAAATAACTACTTTTCTGTACATTCCAGCCATGGACGTCAGTAGCATTAGACAGTCTGCAGCCTCATCTCCCAATATAGCTGTCAGAGGACAGGGGACCACAGGCATCGTCATAGAAACATGATGTTGCTATGACCTTCCTGTTCATCATCCTCTCTCACCCTCCCTCCCATTCTTTCTGTTCTCATTTCTCCTCTTTCTCCTCCTCTCATATCAATCCCCTCGTTCCCCCTCTAATTCCTCCCCGGTATGATAGTGTAATGAAAAACTGGCACAGGGCGCAGTGACCTCGGAATAGAACACTTCAGTTATCATCAGAAGCTGAAAAAAGACAGTGCGGGAAAGAGAGAGAAAGAGGCCCAGAAAAGCGTAATGGGATGTAGCAGAGATCTCCACTCTCCTCTTGGGAGATCAACCCCAAGCTGAACCATGTAAAAGGGTTTTAGAATTCCCTGGTAACCCAGTTGGAGTCTCTTGCCCAGACCTCATTAAAGGTTAGAGGCAGACGGTATGTTCACCAGACTGTATGTTCACCAGACGGTATGTTCACCAGACGGTATGTTCACCAGACGGTATGTTCACCACAGACTGTATGTTCACCAGACTGTATGTTCACCACAGACTGTATGTTCACCAGACGGTATGTTCACCAGACGGTATGTTCACCAGACTGTATGTTCACCAGACGGTATGTTCACCAGACTTGTATGTTCACCAGACTTGTATGTTCACCAGACGGTATGTTCACCAGACTTGTATGTTCACCAGACTGTATGTTCACCAGACGGTATGTTCACCAGACTTGTATGTTCACCAGACGGTATGTTCACCAGACTGTATGTTCACCAGACTGTATGTTCACCAGACGGTATGTTCACCAGACTTGTATGTTCACCAGACGGTATGTTTACCAGACTGTATGTTCACCAGACTTGTATGTTCACCAGACTGTATGTTCACCAGACTGTTTGTTCACCAGACTGTATGTTCACCAGACTGTATGTTCACCAGATGGTATGTCATTACAGGGGTAGAGTATATTTCCTGTGTCCTGTCATGTTGGACTGTAGATCTGGTGTTACTGCATGTGCTGTCATGTTGGACTGTAGATCTGGAGTTACTGCATGTGCTGTCCCAGTAGGTGTAGGCCGGTAGTTCTTCCAGCTGTGGGTCATACAGAAGTTCTCTCAGGTGGTGACTGCTGGGACAGCTTGGCCCCAGACATCACTGCTTTTGTTTGTTTTTTATTGTGGATACGCAGGTGACTCTTTAGATGCTCATTTCTTTTACCTGAATAGTCACACTGTGGGCAGCTGTAGGGCTTCTCTCCAGTGTGGACCCTGCGGTGAAGGCTGAGCAGTGGCGTGTTCAGGGAGTGGCCTAGGGTGGCACGGGCCACCCCTGAAATCTGATTGGCCACCCCAAGTGCCACCCCAATATTTTAAAATATGATTGGCTATGCTCAGTCAGAGACGGGCCACGGCACTGAATGTAAACTGCACTCTTGTTTAGAGTTGCAGTTCCTTCTCAAACCTGAGAGGCAGAGATGCGTTAAAGTAGTATGTAGCCCCATTAATCGTATTTTCATAATTACGCTGCTCGGTCAATTTTAAACCAAAAAACAAGAGGGGGACAGCTTTGAGAAGATACGAGGAATGCCAAGTTAACCAGCCGGTCAAATTGTTATTTTGGTTTCTGTAAAAACTTTTATTTGAGCGAGACCGCTTGTCCCCGTCAGCCTCCGTTGACGATTGCTGCAGCTGTTGTCGACCTGCGTCTGATGAGCATGTTCTTAATTTCGCCCAGGAGTCAATTCTGCACGAAAATACTAAAGGAGGGCAGCGTTTTAAAGATAAAACGATTGCGAAGACAGCCAGACGGTCAGAATTGTATTTAGGTCGCTGTCAAACTCGTAGTTTGTGCGCAAAGCGAGCGCGCCTGTTAACTTTTTTCCCCCAGTGCAGACTCGCTTCGCCCGGTCCCTTTAACAAGCGTGTGCGCAGGCGCTCCTGGTCACACTTCATGCCACCCCCAGTAGCAGACTGCCCATCAGCATCGGGAGCACCGAGAGAATTCCCGATGGGCCGAAGCACTTCTGGGCCGGAGGGCAGCTTGCCTTATTTATTTTTTAACTAGCCTACTAATAAAAATGTCGGCAGAAGATCGAGCGACACGGTTGGCCAGCAACACGGTTGGCCAGCAACACGGTTGGCCAGCAACACGGTTGGCCGGCCCCCCTTTCCCCCAGGACGGTTGGTCTATTCCAAATGAACGTATGCAGCCCTTAGGGCTGCTTGGTCAGTTCCAGAGAATGTTTAATATGGGAGAACTTCCAGCTTCTGAACTGGTTGCAGTTCCACTCTAGTTCCATATGAGGGTGCTCACGAGCAAATGCAGAATGAATGGAAGTCTAAGGAGCTATACCCCTCAAAATCCACTTTTCTCAGAATATAATTTTTTGTCTAGTCATTTGAATGCTGCATTCGAAAGGGGAGGCAAAGAAAATACACACTGCTGGGTGTTAGATTTTTTTAAAGTCGCTTTTATGTTCTAAAAAGTATTTTTAAATGTAAATGACGTCATACAATCAGCATTCATTAGCAAAATGCTGGCGTGTTATGAGCAACAACGACTCACCCTGTAAGAAATCGAAAGGACATAATTACTCGTTCATTCAACTTTCGACCTATAATCCATGTTGAATTTGCAAAAACTACAATCAAATCTGAGATTTCTCAACGACAATCGAAATAGACAAATGTAGCCGTCCAGCTTCCATTCATTTGCACTCATTGCTGCAACCAAATTCGGTACAATGGGGCCTAATAGGGAGTGGATCCGTAGACAGGCTCTGGTCAGTTCTCTTTCTTTTAGCCTGCTAGGTAACACTTTCCGGGTCACCGCTGCATCTAAATGATTTAATTCACTTTTCACAACGTAGAAACATATCCCCATTGATAAAGATAACCACTAATGTATTTTGTTGTAAAAAAAACAAAAACTCTTTTTATATTTAGGCCTAATGCACACACTATTTAAATATCCTTATATTTACTGTATATACGTGCCCACCAAAGTAAATTCCTTCTCGAGTAAACTATTTGGCAATTAAACTAATTCTGATTCTGAATCAATGGACGTAAAGAATGGGCAGGCTAGCACTGTGGACGTGGGTGGGGAGCTTCAAACTAAGCACAAAGTCGCAAATCCTGGACGATGCCAAAAGCAACGCATATAATGCTGTTAGATTTTAAACAGAACTTTGAACTTCATAAACAATAAAACGTAAGGCATCACATTACTCTACATACCTCGAGCTACAGCCTGTGAAACAACTTTAGCTTTACATTGAGCAATTTGCTTCGAATGGCAGATCGCGACCAACTTTATGAAGTGCAGCAGCGCCACCTACTGTGTGCGGGAGTGTGAGATATGCGCTCTCCCTATGCTGGGGTTGGGGTGAGGACAACAGGACACCAGGAAAACAGCGTCATCTTTTGTATAGTTAAAATTAAGAAGGAAAAAAAGATGTAATGCCCATTATACCGATCTCGTGAGGTGGATTTTCATTAACTTCTAACATAACTAAAAATTACATTAAAAAAAATGAGAGAAAATCAGTCTGCACTGGATGAGTTACATACTAGAAAACATGTAATGCTTAATCTAATCAAATGTATAGTATTCTCTGTGTGTGTGTGTGTGTGTGGTCTCAGGTGTGTCTGAGTGTCTGAGAGGGATCTGAAGGAGGAAGCAGATCTGAGTCTGGAATGTTCTGGAATGTTCTGGCTTCACATCTTTACTGTCACATGCAGACCTCACCTCTCAGGTGAAAGATCAAACAACCAAAACAGAAAATACAATTTGAAATCACAGAATATAACTTCAACAAGGTTATCACGGCTCGTACAAGGAAGACTGGGGGGAGGGGTGCTAAATATGAAAGACAGAGCACAACGATCATTTAACTCTAACTCTCTCTCTCTTCTCAGCTGATGGATGCAGTTGGGAAGACTATACTAGACTGTACCCTATACTAGACTATCCTATACTAGACTATCCTATACTAGACTGTACCCTATACTAGACTGTACCCTATACTAGACTGTACCCCATACTAGACTGTACCCTATACTAGACTGTACCCTATACTATCATCACCAGCCAGTCATCATCACCATCATCATCATCATCATCATCATCATCATCATCATCATCATCATCATCATCATCATCATCATCACCATCATCATCATCATCACCACCATCATCATCATCATCACCATCATCATCATCATCATCATCATCATCATCATCATCATCACCACCATCATCATCATCATCATCATCACAGAATTTTAGTTCAGCTCTGTTGCCTCTCCCCCCTGACCCCTGACCCCTAACAGAGGTCAGAGACATAGTCAAAGTCCTTGAAGTGGTCCTGGTCGAGGTGTGTGAGTGCGCGGCGTTGCCGCGGCGGCGTAAGGGCAGCCCGCTCGGCGGTGAACTCCCGGTCAAAGTTACTGACGTCATGACGACCGCCCAGCACGGGCAGGAAGGGAGGAGGAAGCTGCCTCTGCAGCAGAGCCGCCCACAACACACCCTGCACACATACAGGGGCGAGGGAGGGAGGGAGACATGGAGGAGATTTAGAGAGAGGGGAGTGGGGGGGGAGGGGAGGGGAGTGTGGGGGGAGGCGAGGGGAGTGTGGGGGGAGAGACCCACCTTGAAGAAAGCTTGTTTCTTGACGTCTTCAGCATCTCTCTCTCCAGAGCCCAGCCGTCGCTCAGGGTTACGCCTCAACAGCTGACCACATACACACACAACCATGTTTACACACACACACACACAGAGCGATGCAGTGTACACACACACAGAGCGATGCAGTGTGCTGGCAGCAGCTCCTCACCCGTCTCATGATGGCGATGGCGTCTGCGGACAGGAAGTTAGGGTAGCGCACCTCATCGTTCACTATGCTGTCAAACACCTCCTCTTCATCATCACCTGGGAACGGAGACTGAGACACACACACACGCACACGCACGCGCACACACCACGCACACACACACATGCACACACACGCGCACACACGCACGCACACACACACGCACACATACACATGCACACACACACACGCACACACGCACGCACACATACACACGCACACATACACACACACATACACACACACACAGCACGCACATGCACATGCACAAACACACACACACACACACGCACACACACACACACAGCACGCACACACACACACACACACATACACACACAAGCACGCACACATACACACACACGCACACGCACACACAAGCACGCATACACACACACATACACCAGGAATAAATAAACACTGACCTGAGGACGCAGATATCTGTGTGAGTGTCTGCATGTGAGAGTGTGTATGTGTGTATATATGTGTGTCTATGCGTGCATGTCTGTATGAGTGTGTGTGTGTGTCAGACCTCTCCGACCAGCATCTCGTACACGAGGACCCCCAGGCCCCACCAGTCCACCGCCCGTGTGTACGAGGCGTCAGTCAGGACCTCCGGGGCCAGGAACTCTGGGGTCCCACAGAACGTGCTGGTCCGGTCCCCATAACCCATACCTGGGGGACACACACACTTTACTGGGATTGACTCACCCTCTTACCTCCTCATTCTCTCACCTCTTCATCCTCTCACCTTCCTTGCAGAGCCCGAAGTCTGCTATCTTCACATAGCCCTCTACATCTAACAGCAGGTTATCCAGCTTCAGGTCCCTGAGAAAGACAGAGAGAGAGAGAGAGAGAGGAGAGAGGGAGAGAGAGAGAGGGAGTCTTTAAGGTAGTGTTGCCTAGGTGATGAACGAAGGGATGAAGTCTGGGAGAGAGGGTGACAGAGGGTGAGAGAGAGGATGAGACGGGTGAGAGAGAGAGGGTGAGAGAGGGTGAGAGAGAGGGTGAGAGAGGGTGAGAGAGAGAGGACGAGGGTGAGAGAGGATGAGGGTGAGAGAGAGGATGAGAGAGGGTGAGAAAGAGAGGGTGAGAGAGAGGATGAGGGTGAGAGAGAGGTTGAGAAAGAGGATGAGATAGGGGTGAGAAAGAGTGAGGGTGAGAGAGGAGGATGAGGGTGAGAGAGAAGATGAGGGTGAGAGAGAGGATGAGAGAGGGTGAGAAAGAGGATGAGAGAGGGTGAGAAAGAGAGAGGGTGAGAGAGAGGGTGAGAGAGAGGATGAGATAGGGTGAGAAAGAGAGAGGGTGAGAGAGAGGATGAGGGTGAGAGAGAAAATGAGAGTGAGAGAGAGGATGAGAGAGGGTGAGAAAGAAGGAGAGGGTGAGAGAGAGGATGAGGGTGAGGAGAGAGAGAGAGAGGGTGAGAGAGAGGACTGAGAGAGGGGTGAGAAAGAGAGAGGGGTGAGAGATGAGGAGTGAGGGTGAGAGAGAGGGTGAGAGAGGGTGAGAGAGAGAGAGAGGTGAGAGAGAGGATGAGGGTGAGAGAGGGGGGAGAGGGGTGAGAGAGAGAGAGGGTGAGAGAGAGGATGAGGGTGAGAGAGAGGGGGAGAGAGGGTGAGAGAGAGGAGAGGGTGGAGAGAGAGGATGAGGGTGAGAGGAGGGGGAGAGAGGGTGAGAGAGAGGGTGAGGTGTGAGAGAGGGTGAGAGAGAGGATGAGGGTGAGAGAGGGGGAGAGAGGGTGAGAGGAGAGGGTGAGGGGGTGCGGCGTGAGAGAGGGTGAGAGAGGCGAGGTGAGAGGTGGGACGCGAGGGGGAGAGAGGGTGAGAGAGGGTGATGAGAGAGGGTGAGCAGAGGGGGAGAGGGGGAGAGAGGGAGGGGTGAGAGAGAGGGGTGAGGGTGATGAGAGGGTGAGAGAGAGGGTGAGAGAGAGGGTGCGAGAGAGGGTACTCACCGGTAGACAATCTATGATCGTGAAGGAACTGCAGACCCAACACTACACAGCCTGAGTAGAACCTGCCCACACACACACACACAGACACCACACAGACACACACAGACACACACAGACACACACAGACACACACAGACACACACAGACACACACACACACACAGACACACACAGACACACACACACACAGACACACACACACACACCACACACACCAGACCACACAGACACACACAGACACACACAGACACACACACACACAGACACACACACACACACACACAGACACACACAGACACAGACACGTTACTAATAACAGAAATTCTAACCCTAAATCCCAACATACAGAAAGCACTTGAAGTTGTGCCCACAAGGTCTGTTTTAGTTATGGTACATACACTCACTCACACACGCACATACGGGTACATACACACACGCACATACGGGTACATACACGGCCCTGGCTTCTGTGAAGACGTCGGCGTGTATGTGCATCATAAGGTCTCCACCAGCCGTGTACTCCGTCACAAAACACACGTGTTCTGGAGTCTGGAAACACGCAAACAGGTGGAGCAGGAAGGGGTGTCCTGCCACCGCCTCAAAGATCCTCTTCTCACACAGCAGACTGGGGGAGAGCAGGAGAGAGATGGAGGAGAGAGATGGAGGAGGAGATGGAGGAGAGAGATGGAGGAGGGAGATGGAGGAGAGAGGAGAAAGAAGGATGGAGGAGGAGAGAGGGATGGAGGAGAGAGAGGTCAGAACATTTACATTTAGTAATTTGACAGACGCTCTTATCCAGAGCGACTTACAGTAAGTACAGGGACATTCCCCCCGAGGCAAGTAGGGTGAAGTGCCTTGCCCAGGACACAACATCATTTGGAACTTTCTGACTTCTGACTTCTACTAGCCTGATTCCCTAACCGCTCACCCATCTGACCAGGTACAGAACGGGTACAGAAGTCCTGAGACCAGAAGGTCCTATTGGTCTAACAGTTACTAGGCTGCAGTTAGACAGCTGGGATGTTTATTGATGAGTTTTATTATGGTCTGATTATTATGGTCTGTACCTGTCCACCTCGTCCCTGGCAACAATGTCTCCCTTCTTCAGAGCTTTGATGGCGTACACACTTCCTGTCTGCTTGTACTCCGACAACAACACCTGCACACACACACACACACACGCACACACACGCACACACACATGCACACACACACATATACACACACATACACATGCACACACACACACACACACACACGCATGCATGCACACACACACATATACACACACGTTAGCTTAGTTATGCTCCCCTCCCACTGAGTGTAGAATACATATTATGAAAGACACAAGCATGGACACACACACACACAGTAGAGTACCTTTCCAAAGTGTCCTCTGCCCAGGACAGCAATGAGCTTGAAGTCTTGTAGACACAGAGGCTCTCTCTGGTCCCTGGTACACACACACACACACACAAACACACACACACACACACACACAGTATCTCTACATCAACATGAGTTCTGTGTGAGCTGGATGCTCCAAGTCATGCAGTCATGTGGAGCATGGGTGTGTGTGTCAAAGAGAGAGAGGTGTATACCTGGGGGAGGAGCTGGACAGGCTTGTGATTGGCTGGTCTGGAGGAGAGACACACAGGTCCTGGGAGAGACAGACCAGAGAGAGACCAGAGCTTCTGTCAGTGGTTCTAATTGGCTGGTTCCTCTCCTCTCATTACTGTTATTTCATCAGTCGGTCCAGTAATCCAGCCTACTGACCACACCATCTGCCACCTCCACCCTCTCTCCATCTCTCCACCCTCTCTCCATCCCTCCACCCTCTCCATCCCTCTCTCTACAGCCCTCTCTCTACCGTCCTCTCTCCCTGCGTCTCTCTCGTTCCCTGTCATTCTCCGTCCTCACCACTAGGGGGCCGTCCAGCAGGTCTGTCCTGCTGTCAGAGTCCAGGGTCAGCTTTTCCACTGAGATCTCCCTGCAACACACACATACTTAAAGATGTAAATGTGTGTGTTCTCACCCAGCAGAGCGTGTGTGTGACGGGGGGGAGGGTGTGTGTGTGGCGGGGGGGAGGTGTGTGTGTGTGTGACGGGCGGGTAGGTGGTGTGTGTGTGTGGCGGGGGGAGGTGTGTGTGTGGTGACGGGCGGGTAGGTGGTGTGTGTGTGCCGGGGGGAGGTGTGTGTGTGTGTGTGGCGGGGGGGTGGAGGTGTGTGTGTGTGGCGGGGGGGGTAGGTGGTGTGTTCTCACCCAGCAGAGCGTGAGTGTGTGACGGGGGGGGAGGGTGTGTGTGCTGGAGGGCAGGGCGTTCCTGAGGAGGCGGACCCAGGTGGAGATGTCCACATTCATCTGACGAGCACGGAGAAAAGCCTTCCCTGCAAACACACACACATAGACGCACACACAGACATTACATCACAGAGGAGAGAGAGAGACGAGTGAGGAGAGGAAAGAGAGAGGAGACGTAGGGATGAGGGAAATTGAGGGACGGGAGGGAGTCGAGTAGGAGAGGGTGAGGGAGAGAGATGATGGGAGAGAGAGGGAGAGGGAGAAGAGGGAGGGAGAGGGAGAGGGAGAGGGGAGGGAGAGGAGACGGAGAGGAGAGAGGAGAGAGAGAGGAGAGAGAGAGAGGAGGAGAGAGGGAGCGAGAGAGAGGAGAGAGAGAGAGAGGGAGAGAGAGAGATAGAGAGGAGAGAGAGGGGGGAGGGGGAGATAGAGAGAGAGACAAGGTTTCAGGATGTTCAAATCTATGGTCAGCAGCTGACTTCAACAGACAACACACACACACCAGACACACACACCAGACACACACACACACCAGACACACACACAGACACACACACCAGACACACACACCAGACACACACACTACTCCATCCCACCATTCTGTTTGGAGAAGATCTTCTTCTGTCTCTGCAGTCTGCGTCCTCTCTCAATGACAGGGTTGAGGAAGGTGACCTGGACACACACCACACTCTTGTTGGATGTTTGAGCATGTGCAGGGTGTGTGTGTATGGCATGTGTGTGTTGATCTGGTGTGTGTGTGTGTCTGGTGTGTGTGTGTGTGTGTGTGTGTACCTCAGCCAGCAGCACCCCCTGAGGCTCCAGCTCCAGGTGGACTCTGTGTGTCTGGTTGTCCAGGAAGTCCTCCAGCTTCAGGTGCCTTAGAGCACACAGGGCGCGCTGGTCCCTCCAGTACACAGCCAGCTCCAGCTCTCTGACCTGGACACACACACCGGCCCCCGCCAGGTCAACCTTCTCATGTGTCACTATACTTGTCTATACACTATACACACACACACACACACAAACAGACGGATACACTATACACACACACGGCAGACAGACAGGCAGGCGGCAGACAGACAGACAGTCAGGCGGCAGGCAGGCAGGCAGACAGACAGACAGACACACACACACACACACAACACACACACACACCACACACACACACACACACACACACACACAGACAGACAGACACACCAGACGGCAGACAAACAGACAGGCGCGTGTCTCACCCTCTTCAGGTCCAGGGTGAAGTCTGGTCCCAGGCCTGCTCTGCTGCGGGGCCCCAGCAGGTCTGACCCACCACACTGCTGTCCAGTCTCAGCACCACGCTCACCTCCGCTGCACACACACACAAAACACACACACATATATATACATATACTTTCAGTTCTCCAGACTGGACAACAGTTTCTTTCCAAGGGCCATCAAGCTTCTGAATGGACATTGATGTGGACAGTGATAAACTCTACACTTTCTCACTAGCCACTTTAAACACTGTCACTTTCGGCTACTGGTTGCACTATCAGCAATATTGCACTAATGTACCCCACTTGTCTCTAGGTTAGTATAGGTTATTATGTGTATTCAAGGTTTAGTACACTGTACTGTATATTATTTTGTATATTTAGGAGGTGTATTATATGTTTGCTTATCATATATGTAATCTATGTTAAACTGAATACTTATATGTTATGTCATGCCATGTTGCTTTGCGTTGTCTTGTCCCAAGAATTTCAGTGCCCAGTTGTTGTTCTGTGTATCTGACAATAAAAGACATGAACTTGATATACACACACACACACACACACACATATATACACAGTCACCGACACACACTCACAGGAGAGCTCATCGGTCTTGGCGGGGGAGGCGGAGACTGAGGCTGGAGGCGGAGCGACTGTAGAGGCTGGGCAGCTTGAAACCCGCCCTCAGCAGGCTGGTAACTCGGCAACACGACGCCATGGCTACGGCTCCGAACAGGAACCGTCTCCAGCAGCCCGACACACCCCAACAAGCGCACCTGCAGCGCACCTGGGGGGCGGGGCATCAGGCGAGGGGGTGGAGAATTAACGAGGAGAGAGATAGAGGATAGGAGAGGGGGGGTGGTGAAGGGGAGGAGAGGGAGGATGTACAAGGGAGGGGGGGAGGAGAGAGGGAGGATGTACCTGTGAGGGGGGGGAGGGGAGGGAGGATGTACCTGTGAGGGGGGAGGGGAGGAGGAGGATGTACCAGTGAGGGGGGAGGAGGGGGGAGGATGTACCAGTGAGGGGGGAGGAGAGGGAGGATGTACCTGTGAGGGGGGAGGAGGGGGAGGATGTACCTGTGAGGGGGGAGGGGAGGGAGGAGTGTACCAGTGAGGGGGGGAGGAGGAGAGGGAGGATGTACCTGGGAGGGGGGAGGAGAGGGAGGATGTACCTGTGAGGGGGGAGGGGGAGGGGAGGATGTACCTGCCTGTGAGGGGGGGAGGGAGAGGGAGGATTGTACCTGTGAGGGGGGGAGGAGAGGGAGGATGTACCAGTGAGGGGGGAGGAGAGGGAGGAGTTGTACCTGTGAGGGGGGAGGAGAGGGAGGATTGTACCTGTGAGGGGGGAGGAGAGGGAGGATGTACCTGTGAGGGGGGAGGGTCTGCTGAGCGTGCTGTACTGGTTGGTCAGGTAGGGGGTGCTGAGTCTGCAGGAGGAGGAGGAGAGCAGCTCCTCCTGCAGCAGGCGGGTCTTGGGGTGGTCCTCAGGCAGCTCCTGCAGCCTCCGCTGGAGAGAGCAGCGCAGCAGCTCCACACGCTGACACGCCTCGCTCAACCTGGCCTGGGCTGTGGGGACAGTCTGGATGAGTGTGTGAGTGTGGTGTGTGTGTGTGTGTGTGAGGGCGTGTGAGTGTGTGTGTGAGTGTGTGTGAGTGTGTGTGGGTGTGTGAGGGTGTGTGTGTGAGTGTGTGTGTGTGTGTGTGAGTGTGTGTGTGTGTGTGTGGTGTGTGTGAGTGTGTGTGTGAGTGTGTCTGTGTGTGTGTGTGTGTGTGTGTGTGAGCGTGTGTGTGTGTGTGTGTGTGTGAGTGTGTGTGTGTATGAGTGTGTGACCCCTGACCTCTCCCAGAGCCTTGTCCTGGGTCATGGCTGTTCCCAGTAGTCTGATCATGTTGCTGGCCCCCTCCTGCATGGCCTGCTCCACCCTGTAGTGGTGCCACAGCTCCTCCACCCGCAGAACCAGCCCACACTCGTCTGGGATACCTGCCCACACACACACACACATACACACATGTACACACACACACACATTTACACAAATACACACATGTACATACACACATGTCTATAGTTAGACATGGCTAATGGAGAAAGAGATCCATTAGAGATGTTTGGAGCTAAATCTGTCTTTGGGCTTTTAGAAAATACGTATTACCCCCATCACTCTCGCTCCCGCCTCCCGACAGGCAGGTACCTGGTTGGCCTCAGTGTGTTGGGTGGCCTGCACAGCCTTGCAGATCTGCATGCGGATGATGTCAATCTTGGTCTTGCTATCCTGCAGCATCTGTTGAGCTGTCTGCAGCATCTTCTTATCCTGAAAGGAGAGGAGTAGCAGCAGGTTACCTTCATGCTGTGGTTAGTAGCTAGGTAGATGTAGTTAGACAGGTTACCTTCATGCTGTGGTAGTAGCTAGGTAGATGTAGTTAGACAGGTTACCTTCATGCTGTGGTTAGTAGCTAGGTAGATGTAGTTAGACAGGTTACCTTCATGCTGTGGTTAGTAGCTAGGTAGATGTAGTTAGACAGGTTACCTTCATGCTGTGGTTAGTAGCTAGGTAGATGTAGTTAGCAGCAGGTTACCTTCATGCTGTGGTTAGTAGCTATGTAGATGTAGTTAGACAGGGTTAGGGTCAGGTTACCTTCATGGCTCCGTTTGCGTAAACAGGGATCATGTTCTCGGCTCCCTGCTTCACCTTCATCTCGATGTTCAGCTGGCGCTCCAGAGCGGCGATCCTGTCCTGGGTGGCTGAGGAGCACCCCGGAGGAGACTGGGGGCCATCTGGGGTCAGGGGTCGGGAACACTTATTATGGCTACCAGGATTAAATATGATCCTGTATAATAAATACACCCTGCAGTGCAGCCCTCCCCCAGTATCTCTCCCCCCTTCCCCCATACCTCTCCCGTGGTCTCCCCCCTTCACCAGGATGAGGGGCGTCCAGCTCCTGCAGCTCTGCGTGCAGGGCGTCCAGGCGGCGGCTGGATCCCCGCAGCTGAGACTCCACATGGGGGGCGTTCCTCCTGGAGGCCCGCCGCAGGTTCTCCGCCCCCTCCTTGATCTTCAGCTCCTTCCTGATCTCCCGGCGGATCACCTCCCTCTCCTCGTGCAGCCGCCGCTGCACGCCGCTGTCAGACAGGTCCTCCGTCAGGGGCACGCCCAGACGCTCCAGCACCGACTGGCCCCCCTCACCCTGCGCAGGAGGGAGGGAGGGGGGGTGGATGGGTGGATGGAGGGAGAAGAGGGGGTAGAGGGGTAGAGAGTGGTGAGAAACGAGGGACTCAGACATACAACAATAGAGAGAGGAGAGAGAGGAGAGAGAGGAGAAAGGAGAAAGAGAGAGAGGAGAGAGAAGGAGAGAGAGGGGAGAAAGAGAGAGAGAGGAGCGAGGGAGAATGAGAGAGGAGAGAGAGGAGTGAGAGGAGAGAGAGGAGAGAGAGCAGAGTTTTTTATTTCCTTCGCATCAATACTAATGATATTACTGCTGATTAGGACAGCATTAATAAAGCCTAAAATCAATCAGGCATCACACAAACACTCTCACACTCTTGTGCACACACATACTGACATATTGTATAAACAGTCATAAAAGGAGAGGAGAGGAGAGAGGAGAAGAAAAGGACAGGAGAGGAAGGGAGAAGAGAGGAGAGGAGGTGTGTTACCGGGGTGTCTGTGTTGGTAGGAGGAGGACTGCTGGTCACCCGCTAGCTCCCCTGGAATCACTTCCCCTAGAGACTGTGACATCACTTCCTCTGGACACTGCGACATCACTTCCTCACTGGCCATGGCCCCTTCTGTCTCTGTAGCCTAGCTTTGTCTACGGCTAACAAACACCTCACACACTCCCTCTGTTTTCCTGACACGCTCGACTCCCCCACACACACACACACACACACACACACACGGTCACCAGGCTGCTGCTGTAGGGTTAGGTCTCCTGTCTGCAGGAGCTTCTTAGCAGGACCAGAGGAACAAGCGAACAAACAAAGTAACGAGGGAGCGAGACGGAAGAGGAGAAACAAAATGAGTCTGAGAGTTTCAGCCACACCCCTCCATTTCCTGTTCCTCTAACACACTCCTGCACAGACGCAATAACACACACACACTCCTGCACACACGCAATAACACACACACACACACACTCCTGCACACACGCAATAACACACACACACTCCTGCACACACGCAATAACACACACACACACACACTCTGCACACACGCAATAACACACACACACACACACACTCCTGCACACACGCAATAACACACACACACACACACACACACTCCTGCACACACGCAATAACACACACACACACACACACTCCTGCACACATGCAATAACACACACACACACACAAACACTCTTGCACACACGCAATAACACACACACTCCTGCACACACGCAATAACACACACACATATGTACATGCAGACACACACACACTCACTTAGTTACTCACACAAACACACACATTACCACACTCACACAAACAAATACTGTACACACACATGCACAACCAATAGCACACAGCCATAGTGTGGTTTTCTATAGAGGAAGACACAATACTTCCTGCTTGATTCTGCTACAGACTGCTGCAGTAAACAGAGAGAGGAGAGAGAGGGGGAGAGAGAGAGAGGGGGAGAGAGGGGGAGAGAGGGGGAGAGAGGGGGAGAGAGAAAGGGGGAGAGAGAGAGGGGGAGAGAGAGAGGGAGAGGAGGAGAGAGAGAGGGAGAAAGAGGGGGACAGAGAGAGGGGGGGGGAGAGGGGGAGAGGGGGAGAGAGAGGGGGAGAGAGAGGGGGGAGTTACATATGTTGTATTCATCTGCAGGTGGAGTACTGTCCTGTGCTCTCCTCTCTGACAGGAGTCATGAGAGGACACAACATGGAAGATCTAATCAAGACGAGGCGATGGGAATGGATGTGGAAAGCAGATTAAATATGATTATAAAAAGAGGGGATTGTTGGGGATGAGAGCATTAAGCTGATGATCGTTATTATCTGCTGGTGAGACAGACAGGCAGGCAGACAGACAAACAGACAGGTAGACAGGCAGGTAGACAGGCAGGTAGACAGGCAGGTAGACAGGCAGGTAGACAGGCAGACAGACAGACAGGCAGGTAGACAGGCAGGTGGGTAGACAGACAGACAGGTAGACAGACAGACAGGTAGACAAGCAGGCAGACAGACAGACAGAAGGTAGACAGACAGACAGACAGACTCTCTCTCTCTCTTCTTATGTTGGGAGTCATTTAACTCGCCTCCTCCCCCATCTCCGTCTCACCCATAAACCCCTCCCCCTGCCTCCCCCCTCCTCGCCCCTGCCTCCCCCCCTCCTCGCCCTGCCTCGCCCTCCTCCCCCTCCTCGCCCTGCCTCCCTCCTGCGAGGTGCCTGGCTGAGTGGAGGACCCACTGGTCTGAAATATTCATGTTAGGAAGAATATTTTGCTAATATTCGGGCAGCCTCAGGAAGAGGGCAGCCTCAGGAAGAGGCAGCCTCAGGAAGAGGCAGTCTCAGGAAGAGGCAGCCTCAGGAAGAGGCAGTCTCAGGAAGAGGCAGCCTCAGGAAGAGGCAGTCTCAGGGAGAGGCAGCCTCAGGGAGAGGCCAGCCTCAGGGAGAGGCCAGCCTCAGGCAGAGGCAGCCTCAGGAAGAGGCAGCCTCAGGAAGAGTCAGCCTCAGGGAGAGGCAGCCTCAGGGAGAGGCAGCCTCAGGGAGAGGACCAGTGTGTGTAGTGGTGTAACACCTCCCAGTGTGTGTAGTGGTGTAACACCTCCCAGTGTGTGTAGTGGTGTAACACCTCCCAGTGTGTGTAGTGGTGTAACACCTCCCAGTGTTATGTAAAGACACTGATGATGTCACACAGAAATACACATGATACCAGTGTCCATTTGGAGAAATATATAGACCAGTCACTATAACGTAAATTTACAAAATAATCAAGCAAAATCATAGCATAGCTGTTCTTGTAATATATGAATCACTATGGTGAATGTCTAATTTACTTGTTGTTATCATTTTGTTTATCATTTTTGTCAGTTATCAATTTAATTCATTTTTACATTGAAATAGGCTACATCTTTCATTGGACCTACAATTGAACAACAAGTGGAATATTCTAGTCTCTGACACGAATCCTGTGTTCCAGTCTGTGACGGCGAACAGGGGCGTATAACAGCTCTGTCACATCATCATGCACCCGCAGTGGCTTTTCCGGCTCTGCTTTGGAAACACGCGCTAAATACCGGTCCGAGACGTGCCGGTTTGGAACGGCACCCGGATCAAGGTGAATGACCGGGCCGGACTGGCAGCTACTGCCCCGGTCTGTGGCCAAGTCAATCTGACCGGGATGTCGACAGGAACCCGGGTCCGGAGCAACTTTTAACCGGGTGGGAGACGATGATCCGTTAATGATGTGGGGTTTACTGTCACCTCACGTCCTACTGTCTGAAGATACAGTTAGAAAACTTACTTTTAACGGGTCGTTGTTGTTCGCCATCTCCTGTACCGTCCCGTGCGCCGTGGGCAGGTACCGTAGAGTAGGATGACAGTCCCAGGGAGGGATCTTGTTTCAACGTGATCGTTTCACACCGTGGCAAGAGAGCATGTTAATGAGCGAAACTCGGTCCAGTCGGTCTAAACATGAATCAGTCAGTATGGCTGGTGGAGGGTCGGTACGTCAGTTCAAAACAAGGACGACGCACTCACGGCAGATGGAGTCCACAAGCTGTTGCTTGACCATTATCAGGTGCGCGCGGACATGTAAACAGAAAACAGGGTGTTCTATCAACATCCCGTGAGCCAGAAAAGTTATCGGGGTGCCGATGGTCTAGTGTTGGACTGATGTTAACCTCACGGACGTCTCTCTGCCATGAAGGGTTAGAGGATATCGTCTCGCCTCGGTGAACAAAACGCCGTTAAAATCGCCCGCACGAAGGCAACAGCACACCAAACAACGCGGTGTCCATATCCAAGGTTACCATAAAACATGAAGCATGCGGGTGTATTGTTGTTCTAGGTAAACAATAATATTGTCCTCCCGCCACTGTGGCCAAAGTGTTAAGGGAGCTTGCTCGACTCCGTCCATCGTCAGTTGGTCAGCGGGTCGTCAACTAATAATGATGCTCGAGGGGGTATAACGGCGGGAAGCGGAGAGCAAGGCTGGCACGCGCCCTGTTGGTCACCAACCGCAGTTCACCGACCTGTTAGTGACGTGATCAGGTTATTATTGTATAAACTGCATGATACTGACTCTCTCTCTTTCTCTCTCTGTCTGTCCCATACTGTTGGTCTTGAATCTGAACTGCTTAACCTTGATACAATACACGGAGATTGTAACCCTATAACCTTGATATAATTCATAAATAATATAAAACCCCAAAAGTAATACAATTTTAAGCCTATTCATGAAGCCTTTTTTTACAAGCAATTTCACAGAATGCCTCACAGATGCAGCTATATCGAACATTGAATCTTCATCTCCTTAGAATAACCCTTTACGTCCATACGAAGTCTCTATGATGAGCTGCTATCTGTATGTAACAGTATGTCACATATACCAGCACACCAGAAACCCTCTCAATGTGCCATACCTGGCACAACCCTCAGCTCTCGTACACACCAGGTACACACACACACACACACACCAGGTAAACACACACACACCAGGTACACACATACACACACACACCAGGTACACACATACACACACACACCAGGTACACACATACACACACACACCAGGTACACACATACACACACACACCAGGTACCCACATACACACACACCGGGTACACACATACACACACACACATACACCAGGTACACACACACCAGGTACACACACACACACACACACACAACACACACACACACACACACACACACACACACACACATACACCAGGTACACACACACACCAGGTACACACACACACCAGGTACACACACACACACACCAGGTACACACACACATACACACCAGGTACACACAAACACCCTGCAAAGTGTCAGCCAGCCTCACCCCACCAGATGGCTCAGCCCTTCCCCTCCCCCTTCCCCCTCCCTCTCTGACATCAGCGACAGGAAGGTGAACGAGCGACGTCCCACAGCTGCGCAGCATGCTCATGTGCGACAGATGATGGATACATGATTAGAGCTGTCAGCGCATCAAATTACTGGGAGAAATAAGAGTGTTGCAGTTCAGCCTGTGGCCAGAAGATTGCGGTAGAGCAGCACCTCTCAGCCCTGGAAAAACCTCATAAAGGAAATCAGACATTGTTCTGTATTAACAAAGCTGTTTATTATCACAGCTCATAACTGAGCTGAGATAGAAACTGAGGAGATACGTCAATGTTTGAAGAAATCACATTTTTATCCTTTGTGTAGACAGGAGCTTGGAGTTTCACCGTCCAGACAGAATCCTTATTTCTGCACTTCCTGTTGTGGATGAAAGTTGTTTAAGTATTCAGGATTGCAGTAGCATAGATTACAGTACGCTGGTTACAGTTGCCTATGGTACAGGTTACAGTAGCCTAGGTTACAGGACTAACCTTGAAGTGCTCCCAGCCTGTGATCTCGGAATAGAGGGCGTCGCCCGGGCAACTGGTGGAGACCAGCTGCCTGTGTCCATGCAGGGTGTAGTCGGGGAGCAGCCACCCGGCCCCCGTGGCACAGGCCCCCAGACGGTCCCGGACGAGGCTCAGGGCACTGCGCCCTGGCAGGCTGGAGCTGTAGTCCCCGATGAAGGCCACCCCGTAGCCGCGGGCGTTGTTACCCAGGGTGTGGGCCCCCTGCCACAGCCAGCCACGCCCCTCGTACAGGTAGCCATCGGCTCCCGCCACAAAGCTGGGGCGCAAGACGGGCCGTTAGCTAGTGTGTAGTACAGTACAGCAGAGCCTAGCACAGTACAGCCTAGCACAGCACATTCTAGCACAGCACAGCCTAGCACAGCACATTCTAGTACAGCACAGCATAGTACACTACACTACAGTACAGTATTGTACAATATAGTATATTACAGTATAATATAGAACAGTATAGTACATTACAGTATATTATAGTAAAGTATAGCACAGTACAGTATATTATAGTATAGTGTCATATAGTACAGTACAGTATAGTTCAGATGGCTGAGCGGTTAGGGAATCAGTTAGGGAAACGGGCTATTAATGAGAAGGTTGCCGGTTCGATTCTCGGCTCTGCATTACTAAATGTAATGTATGGTACAGTGCAGTCTAGTACAGTATAGTACAGTACAGTACAGCACCGTATAGTACAGTACAGTCTATTATAGTGCAGTAGAAGTAGAGCACCTGTATCCAATGTCGTCCCAGCCGCGGTCGTCCTGGTGGAAGCGCTGCATGGCCCTCATGTCCTGGGAGCACGCCTGGAAGGTGAGGCAGGGCTGGCTGGGCGTGTGTGTGTGGTGCACGTACAGGAAGGACAGGGGCGGGGACAGCAGCGTGGGGGAGCCTCTGTACGGAGACGCTCCCCACTGACACCTCGGGATGATGGCTGGACATTCTGCAGAGAGAGGAGGAGCAGGGAGAGAGGAGGAGCGAGGAGGAGGAAGAAAGGAGGAGGGAAAGAGGAGGAGCAGGGAGAGAAGAGGAGGAGCAGGGAGGGCGAGAGGAGGAGCAGGGAGAGAGGAGGAGGAGGGAAAGAGGAGGAGCAGGGAGAGAGGAGGGAGAGAGGAGGAGCAGAGAGGAGGAGGAGGCAGAGGAGGAGGAGGAGGAGGAGGAGGAGGGGAGAAGGGAGAGAGAGGATGGACAGAGAGAGAAGGTGATGAGGCCATACATAGTTCTTCAAGGCCATGGAACCACATATTGTAGTAATGTAACACAGCCTTCAGATTAATATAGAATATGATTCCAGGAAGTCTGACCTGCAGAGTGTCCCAGGACCAGGCTAGGAAGTTTGAGACACAAGTGTAGCTACCATTAGCTTTGAGCTTATTCAGGGGTATGTTGCTCAAGGTCTCAACTTCCCACTCGATCCGAACTCTCGCATTGTCATGATGTTGTTGCCACAACTTTGAAACGGGCCGTTCAAAGACGGAAATAGACGGAAGTTATCTTAACTAACCTCCTGTGTGCTTCACTTACCCATGTACTTGTGGACAAACTCCTTCATCCCCTCCCTCACCCCAGCCGCCAGCTCCTCTTTCTCCCCCCTCTCCATCTTGGCCCGACCCAGCAACCTGCGCTGCAGTGCCACGGACCGTACCACCTGCCTCTGGAGCAAGGGGGGGTCTGACCATCTCTCGGAGGTTGTCTCTGCGGCGCGGGCTGACAAGGCGTGGGGCGGAGTCCAGACCCCCGTCCAGCAGGGGGCTGTAGTAGCTCCTCAGCAAGGGCGCTGATCCGGGCAGGGCGCTGGGCAGGCTCCGACACCTCCAGCCCCAGCACCAGCCCGTCCATGCCCCCGTTCACCTGTGCCTCCGTAGGCCCGGAGGGCGGCCCCGACAGGGTGAACACCCAGGGGGAGCTCACGCTGTCCCAGCAGCCATTGGGGCCAAGGGCGGGGGCAGGGAGCCTGGGCAGAGCTGTGGAGCTGCTGGAAGGAGAGAGCCAGGCTGTGGGCCAGGGTGAGCTGGTAGAGTCCCCTGACTCGCCCAGGTGTATCGGCCTGCAGCCCCGCCTCCAGGCCCAGCAGGACCGGGGCGAGAGCCACCGTGGTGCCGTCCTGGGTCAGGACCACACCCTCCTCCCGTCCCGCCTCGGTCACCGAATGCTGCATGGCCCGGCCCAGAGAGGCCAGCAGACCGGCCACCATGACGGCTCCACTCGAGCTGCTACCCAGGAAGTGGTGGGTGAGCTCATCGCTGTGATTGGTTGCGGCGCGCAGGGCTCTGAGCATGCCCAGTGGAGTCAGGGCTGGCTCCGCCTCCTCCAGCTGCTCCAGCTGGCTGATGAAGTGTGACATCTTCCTTGGAGGCGAAGCTGTGGCACACATCAACAACATCAACAACATCAACAACATCAACAACATCAACAACATCAACAACATCAACAACATCAACAACATCAACAACATCAACAACACCAACAACAGCAAGACAGTGTTTTGGTGGTGAGAATCAAGGTCTGCATTTCTTCAGTTACCTGTGCTGTGAGGACAGAGCCAGGCTAGCAGGAGGGTTACCTGTGCTGTGAGGACAGAGCCAGGCTAGCAGGAGGGTTACCTGTGCTGTGAGGACAGAGCCAGGCTAGCAGGAGGGTTACCTGTGCTGTGAGGTCAGAGCCAGGCTAGCAGGAGGGTTACCTGTGCTGTGAGGACAAGCCAGGCTAGCAGGAGGGTTACCTGTGCTGTGAGGACAGAGCCAGGCTAGCAGGAGGGTTACCTGTGCTGTGAGGACAGAGCCAGGCTAGCAGGAGGGTTACCTGTGCTGTGAGGACCGAGCCAGGCTAGCAGGAGGGTTACCTGTGCTGTGAGGACAGAGCCAGGCTAGCAGGAGGGTTACCTGTGCTGTGAGGACAGAGCCAGGCTAGCAGGAGGGTTACCTGTGCTGTGAGGACAGAGCCAGGCTAGCAGGAGGGTTACCTGTGCTGTGAGGACAGAGCCAGGCTAGCAGGAGGGTTACCTGTGCTGTGAGGACAGAGCCAGGCTAGCAGGAGGGTTACCTGTGCTGTGAGGACAGAGCCAGGCTAGCAGGAGGGTTACCTGTGCTGTGAGCTTAGAGCCAGGCTAGCAGGAGGGTTACCTGTGCTGTGAGGACAGAGCCAGGCTAGCAGGAGGGTTACCTGTGCTGTGAGGACAGAGCCAGGCTAGCAGGAGGGTTACCTGTGCTGTGAGGACAGAGCCAGGCTAGCAGGAGGGTTACCTGTGCTGTGAGGACAAGCCAGGCTAGCAGGAGGGTTACCTGTGCTGTGAGGACAGAGCCAGGCTAGCAGTAGAGTCAAGGTTAGAAGCCACCATCTCCAGAGATCTTCCATCTGCGTCTCCTGCTTCTTCTCAGCCGGAGAACCGTGTGTCTGACCCGAGACACACTCCCTCTTTATAGAGGTCCCGGTGTGACGCAACACCCTCCACACGCACCCATGTACACAAACATGCATTTTCCTGTCCTGGGCAACATGGGAAATTAGCAGCTGTTAAGCAAATGTCTGTGTTTGTGTGTCAGAGGGTTGTAAGTGTGTGTGTCAGTGTTTGTGGTTTTACGCCCTTGTACGTTTCATGCTGTGGACTTGATTGCATTGTTACCGTACAAATATCAAGATCTCCAGCCTCCCCCACAGCTGCAACACTACCAGCTCCAGTCTGTTAATGATCAGCAGGCCGCCTGGTGTCCCGGTGTGACGGACACATGGGGTCCCGTGGTCAACTCTCATGTTTGTTTGCCACTACAAGTACGTTGCTGTTAGTCTTGCTCCTATCTACTGTCTCGTAGTGGCTTTTCTTAAATCCTGTGGAGAAAGAAATGATTAGTAGGGAGAGGATGAAAGAAGGAGGGAAAGAGAGGAGGTAGGTAGTGGAGGAGGAAGTGAGAGGGGAGGAGGAGAGAGAGGGGGAGGAGGAGGGAGAGAGGGGGAAACAGAGAAAGGTTAAAGGCTCCATAGGGAGAGTTACGGTCAGATCCCCCACACCACTCCAACATCACTGCGCAAGATGGCAAAAACAGAGGGCATTCCAACTTCCTGTCACACAGGAAGCACTTGTGACACGTTCCGCCCTGACGGGAAGTGTCTTTGAGGCAGAGTGCTCCAAGTGAGCGCCAACACCACGCTCTCTTGGTACAGCACTGCCTGGTGAAATCACGGCCTGTTCCATGACGACAGCAGTGGTTGTTGTGTCTGTGGGAACCCTCCAGCCCACAGCCTCCCTCCAGCCCTGCTCCTGCTCCTTCAGCCTCCCTCCAGCCCCACTCCCGCCCCACCAGCCTCCCTCCAGCCCTGCTCCTCCATCCCCCCTCCAGCCCTGCTCCTGCCCCACCAGCCTCCCTCCAGCCCTGCTTCTCCAACCTCCCTCCAGCCCTGCTCCTCCAGCCTCCCTCCAGCCCTGCTCCCGCCCCACCAGCCTCCCTCCAGCCCTGCTCCTCCCGCCCCACCAGCCTCCCTCCAGCCCTGCTCCTGCAGCCTCCCTCCAGCCCCGCTCCCGCCCCACCAGCCTCCCTCCAGCCCTGCTCCTGCTCCAGCAGCACCAGGGACTCCTGGCTCCCAGGGAACCCAGGCGCGCTGACCAGCTGTGAGGCCTGGCATGGAGAGAGAGTCTTATCTACGCTGTGTTAGGGCTGTGTGTGGGGGGGGGGAGAAGGGATGGATGGACAGAGCGATGGATGGTGGGAGGGAGGATTGGGCAGGAGAAGGGATGGAGAGAGTGAGAGACAGAGGCAGGGAGGGAGGGAGGGAGGGAGGGAGGGAGGGAGGGAGGGAGGGAGGGGAGGGAGGGAGGGAGGGAGGGAGGGGGGAGGGAGGGAGGGAGGGAGGGAGGGAGGGAGGGAGGGAGGGAGGGAGGGAGGGAGGGTGGAAGAGCTTGTCTCGTTTGTGTGTGTTT